>BDMV01000006.1:2909059-3124552 GCA_008326285.1 Oryza officinalis | reverse complement strand
GGACGGAACGGCGCCGGCGGGAGCCGTTGGGGAGAAGAGAGAGAGAGAAGAGAGAGAGAGAGAGCCGGCGGACCCGGCTCGGGCGCGCGCGGGCCGAGCGGCCTGGCGCGGCCCAGCGGGAAGAAGGCGGCCGGGCAGGCGGCTGGGCCGAGGCGGCACGCGGGAGAGAGCTGGGCCGGGGGGGGCGGCCCAGGGAAGGAAGAGGAGAGAGGGGGGGGAAACAGGTCGAGAGGGGCTGGGCCGGCGGCGGCCCGAGGGGGAAAGAGAGGGGCAGGAAGCCGAAGGGGAAATTCGGCCCAAATCAAGGGAGGAAAACCAGACTTTCTGGGAATTGGGGTTTTGGAGGGATTTAGGGTTCGGAATCGAAATCCGATTTCGCGGTTTTCTCCGGGATTGAACTGAGAGGGGAGACACGAGACCTTGGCACACAACAAGACTCAACCGAAGAGCAAACTTTCGCAAATAGGATTTTTAGCAGATTAGTTTTCCCGCTAACGCCGCGACAAAACGGACGTTACACAGACCAAGCCCACGCTGACTCTGTCAACTTACAACCCGTATCGGCCAACAATCACATCGAATCCGTATCGGCCGATACACTCTTTCTGGCAACACCTCCCCAGTCCGATACGGTTACCGGGTCCGATACGAAGCCTGGTCCGACTCCAACTCAATCCTTCCTCTCTGCTTCGGTTTCCTCTTTTCTTTCCAAGTCGATTACCAAAATCCATCGTTAACACGCTCTCATGTCTCGTCCTCCGCTCCGTGATGGCGCCTTCCTCACCCTCCCCGATGGCGCAGTCCACCGCTTGTCCATCCCCGGCGATGTCACGCACCTCGTGTCCACAGGAAGCGACCTCCTCCTCATGCATGGAGACGGCATGCTCTCCCTGATGAACCCGTCCTCCTCGGCGATGACCCCTTTCCCCGACCTTGCTGCTGCCTTCCCTAAAGAGATCAGGTACAAATACCTCGCTGCCAGGCAATGACCTATCTCCCCGAGTAACAAGGCGGCGGCGTGTTTGATGACTTCACCGCTTTCCTGATTGACAGCCGGAGCTGGAAGGCCATAATCACTATTGGACAGCCACTTTCGGTAGTGAATTGGAAGCCACATTTGCCTAGCTTCATCGTCAACATTGCACTCTTCCAAGGGAAGCTCTACTGCCTAATATCTGATGTAAGGAAACGTCAGGAGGAGCACTATATCTTCGGAGTCGACGCTGAGCAGATTGGCATAAAATACATACGCATCACCCCAAGAGATAAAGGCGAGGAACCATGGTTTGACCCTTGCTCCACCGAAATGTACGTGAAACGGCAATATCTTGTCACGCCCGGCGATCGGCTGCTCATGGTGCGACGGTGGATCAATCTTCCACCAATCTATCCAAGCGACAACGGCATTGTTAAGCGAACACGGCGGTTCAAAGTCTTTGAAGCCACGGACCTGAGCAGTGGTTGTGCACGGTGGATCAAGGTGGATACACTGATGGGACATGCTCACTTTATTAGTGTTAATGACGGATTTTGGTAATCGACTCGGAAAGAAAAGAGGAAACCGAAGCAGAGAGGAAGGATCGAGTTGGAGTCGGACCAGGCTTTGTATCGGACCCGGTAACCGTATCGGACTGGGGAGGTGTTGCTGTAAAGAGCGTATCGGCCGATACGGATTTGGTTTGGTCGTGGGCCGATACGGGTTGTGAGTTGACAGTGTCAACGTGGGCTTGGTCTGGACTCGAAATAAGCTTCAAGGAAGTTGCCAAATAGAGATAAAGCTCGGTTTTAGGCAATTGTATCTTGTAAATTAAGTAGTGTAGATCTAATCTGTGGCTTAAGTCTGCCGCAAGGACTTGTTTGTTAGTTGTAGATAAGATCGTGCCCTACAAGGGTTCTGTTGTAACCTCGGGTATAAATATCCCGATAGTTTGTACATGTAATCTCTCTCAATCAATCACACAATCAAATCAATCTACTTTCGGCGCATCGCCAACCCTCGCAAGAGGTCTTCTTCGACGAGTTCTTGCTTCCTCGGAGCAGAGGTAAGAACTCGTCCCCGACGATCTGCATCGTCGGGGCTAACGTGTCGCTTTAGACACGTTAAGCCTCGATGATGTGATCGTCGATTATCATGTCTTGAATAGTTTTGACAGGTATCTTAATTAAGCCTTGCCAGCGGTTTACTCGCTTTAGGGTTTATTGCCGACGATGGTTTAATTCTTATGCTTGGCTAGATTGTTCAATGCAGCTGCCATCCCCAAAAGCAATCGACGACTTGATTTTCTTTGTGTTAAGTCTCAATTCACACTTCGAGTTGCCATCGACCTTAGTCCTGTTTTGAGATCTAACACAAAGCCTGTTTTCGGTTGTAATTAAGGATAGTACCGGGGTTTTAGCCGGTCTTATCTAACATATGTGATTGCTTTATGTTTCTTGCATATGTTTGCCACTTATATGTGCAGATCGATAAGTATAGATATGTCGATCATGAGGTAATCTCAAGATTTCTTTATGGTTGACGTGTTTATACTGGCCGATTGGCTCGTATAAGGTTGCACTAGAGTACTAGCTGGTGTAGTTACCTTTGTCATCCTTATCGGCCGGTATTATTAGTTGAGGTCTACATATCAATGAAGGCCGATAAGATTAGATTCATGTCTTACTTATTTTCTAAGTGAGCCGATATAGCTTTGCCCTATCGGCTGGGCTATGACAATGTGTCATCGGTCTGCTGACCGATCGGCCATTGTTCTCTGACTTGGTTCACTTGTTTCTTGTTGATTGCAGATCAAATCAACTGGCACGCTCTACTTACGACTAGGCAAGCCATTTGGACCTGCACTGGAGTTAAGCAGATCTCCCAGGCCGCCGTGGTAACGCGGAACCCGTTTGGTTGCTGGACGGGTCGAAATTCTGCGCCAACAGTTAGCAAGGGCTGCTCCAAGTCGCTTAGTGAAAGAGCTGAAGAAGACTGCATCTACTTCTTGCATGAGGACATCAAGAACGGGATGCCTGAAGATCCTTTTTTCGATTCTAGCGTGTACAACATGAGAGACAGGATGGTGGCACCATTGTTGCCAAAGACTGCGGCGGCGGAGCCTCTTGCAGCACATGGCGGTCCATGGTGTCCAACTTGGCTTTCCCCTCTGAAACTTGAACTGAGCTGGATAATATGCTTTTTTTTAAAACCGAAGCCAGGCTAAGCTGGTGTTATATTATGCAGGGGGAAATAATTACAATTTCACCGAAGCGGTGAGAGAAGAAGGAGTACATCAGAGGGTAAAGGAGGAAAAGGAAGACAGAACTCAGAGCAGAAAAAGAAGAGGAAGGAAGAAATTTGTAGCTCCACAATTTGCTCAAGCGGATATTCTCGCGATGTTCTTTGCTCCACACATGCTCCACAATTTGATTTTGTCATTTATCTTGGCCAGCAATTGTGGTATGTCCGTTTCTTGATTCCAAAACACTCTTCTATTTCGTTCACACCATATCTCCCATGCCACCAGCATGTAGACCAATTTCATCGCCTTAGTTTTGCTTTTCTCTCCTTGAGATGTTCATCGGATCCACTAGTCTAGCAATGGCTCACTTTCATCATGCGCCGAGTCTCTCGTGATGCAGTTAAGCCTATTCAGGATGCACTCCCATATTTGGCGCACAAAGGTGCAGTCTTTGAATAAATGTTGAGCGGTTTCTAGATTCCTGTAACATAGTTGACAGAAATAGTTATTTGGCCATTGCCTAATCTGTAGGCGGTCCGCTGTCCAAATTTTATTTTGCAGCAAGAACCATGCAAAGTTTTTGCATTTTGAAGGAGCCCATTGCTTCCAAATTAGTTTTGCTACAGCAGAGTCTATCCTTCCATTGAACTGCGCTATATAGGCCAACTTTGCGCTATATTTCCCATTGCTCATTCATCGCCAAGTTATGGCATCATCCACACCTTCTGTGAGAACTATACCGCTAGTCGAAATTTGGTAGAATACCTCGAAGAACTTCGTCACTAGGTCGACCGTGAGATTTTGTCAAATGTCACTTATCCATTGGTCGTTTGTTAGTCCTTCCTGGACTGATCTTCCTTTCCTCTTGGAATGTTTGTATAAAGCCGGAGCCAATTCTTTCAATGGCTGCCCTCCAACCCAGTTTGATTCCTAAAAGCTTGCTTTGCATCCATCTCCTATCGTCACCTTAGTTGCTGATGCAAACAATTTTTTGTCGAGTTCATCACAAGGTGGAGGTGTCCCTGCCCAAGGCTTGTTTGGGTATTCCCAGCTGAACCATAACCATCGGAGTCTTAGTGCTCTTGTGAATTTGTCTAGGTCTAGCACTCCCATTCCACCAAATTTAGTTGGTGAACAAACCATTTGCCAATTTACTTTGCATTTACTCTGTCACGCCCCAAACTGGCCCCGGGCGGAGACCAGGATAGGGCGGTCCAGATTGACCTGTATGCCTGTACCAGTCCCAAGAAATAGCGCTGGTACAACAGGAAGACAGAATATCACAACAACAGCGGTCTCTTTATTAAGAGTAGGATTACAACCAAGGTTGGAACTGCGGACAGAACCCGAGTTCACAACAGCATTACAAAAAGGCGGAAGCGGAAAGCGGAGACTAGCCCTAAGCCACAAGCAAAGCCTTGGGGAAGGCCGAAACCCTACTACTGCTCGAAGTCTGCTTGCTCCTGGAAGAACTCTTCATCAGCAGGGTCCACCTCTTCGTCTTCGAGAACTGGGGGGGGTTTAATTATATAGAGCAAGGGTGAGTACGGGAGTACTCAGCAAGTCAGGGGAATTAAGTGTTTAATGCAAGCTTCAAGGGAAAGCCAGTTATTTTTCACAATTGATTTTAGTTTAAGACTTTAGAAACATCTAAGTGAGTGCTTCTCAACGACACGGATGAGAAAGTGCGTCTCATCCGGCCGGAGCAGTGAAAATGTATCGATTGATTCTTGTCGGCACGAGAGGCTCCCTGCCAATCGTTCACCGACCCGGCTGCACCAACAGCCACAACTCACGCACCTCGGTACGAGAGGCTCCCTGCCAATCGTCACCGACTCCGGCTGCTTCAACAGCCTTAAACCAAGCACAGAACGGAAAACCTCACACCAACAGCAGTTCACAAGGTGTTCAATAAAACTACGCTAAGGAATCACCTCACATCCGCCCATGACCGTGGGCACGGCTGTTCGAACAGTTGTTAACCTCTGCAGAGGGGGTACACTTTACCCACACGACGTTACTAACCCCGAATCACCCAGCCCGCGACCCTCGGTCACGTCTGGCGACCTTAAGGCTTTCACGACAAGGCATTTCGAAAGCCGACTCAGGGTCATCTTATGCCAACGGGAGGGGTCCCACGGACCAACACCAGGTTAGGTCCCAGACCATACTGTGCCAGGAAGCCCAGGGGTCCTCCCCGACACCACCCCGGCGAATCCACTTGTCCCTTGGCATCAAGATTTCCCTGGCCTAGCTAATTACTCAGCCAGGGGCGTCCCATATCACCCATGTGGTCGTACTTGACATATGCTTGGATGTAATTCCCAAGGAATCGGTCCTTAGAGCGGGAACGAGCAGACCGTACCTCCAGTACGTCTCCCGTACCGCGAGTTTTAGAAACTCACTTTAGTTTTCAAGACACCGACCCAAGTGTCGGGTTTTCCAAGCATTTTGTAAACTCAAGTTTTACCCAGGTGATCAATTTTAAAGTTTGAGGGGAGTCTCGATATTCGTACGCGAGGTACAGATACCGAGGCTTCACCTGAGGGGTGACAAGGGTGTTAGGATATTCAAATAATCAAGGAAGGTGAATGCAGCAAATGGGTAGGGCCTGCCGGTTGTATTGCAAACCGAGGCCAAGTGCCAAGTGTAACCTAAGTAATGCATAGTTTGCGGAATCAAAATACTTAATTTAAATTATAGGTTCAATTGATCAAAGGTGACTTGCCTTGCTCGAGATCTTGAGCTTCTTCCTCGAAATCCGCGCACTGCGGGTCTTCGGGCTCCGAGACTACACGCGAAACGAGACGACTCAACAAAGCGATAAAAAGAAGCCCTATTAATGACCACTAAGCGTGCCATTGGATAGATCTCGATTTTACGGATTTACAGTAGGTGGAACGGAGTCAATCGGACGAATGGTTGAAAAGATATGAATTTCCGAAGATTAAAGGATTTTCTGGAATAAGAAAAGGGATTAATAATTAATTAATAATTCCCTGGAAAAAGAAAGGAAGGAGGGACTGAAATTGGACTTTATTTTGGGCGGCTAAGGGCAGCCCAAAGGATTTGAATGGGCGTGGTCTAAACCATTGGGCCGGCGGCCCGAAGGGATCGGCCCTAGGCCGATCGGCGCGGGAGAGAAAAGAAGGCCGATGGGCCGAGGCAGGCCGATGGCGGAAGGCCGATGGCCGAAAAGGGCCGAGCGGACCGGCGCTCACGGGCGCGGCCCAAACCGAGGGACACGGCCTGGTCCGAGCGGCGCGCGACCTGGTCCGGTCAACGGGGCCGACGAGCCGGACCAAGGGACTCGGGCCGATGGCCCAAGGGGAAGTGAGGCCGGGTGGCCGATGCGGGAGCGAGGCCGAGCGGCCGATGCGGGCACAGGCCGACTGGGCCGAGCGAGGGGGAAGGGGGCCGATGGGCCGGTGCAGGCCGCGGCCTACGCGGGTGGCCGATCCGGTGGACCGCGACCACCACGTGGGTGCTAGGACGGGGCCCGCCTGGCAGCGGCGCGGTCTACGCCGACCGGGTGGACGGAGGGGAAAGAAGGGGGGGTGCGCCGGCTGGCGCTTGCGTGGCGCCTGCGTGGCAGCCACGTAGGCCGGCCGGGCAAGAAAAGGGGAGAGGGCGCCGGGCGACGGCGGTGACGGCGGAGAGGGCGTTCCGGGCGGTGCGGTGCGAGGCCGGCGACGGGGATCGGCGCCGGAGCAAGAGGGGAGCGAGGGGATCCGATCCATGGGCTCGGATCGAGCCGCGGGGGAGCGACGGCGGCTGGCGACGGCGCGGTGCGACGGCGGCCACGGCGGCTCGGGGAGAGGGCGGAGAAGAGGGCGACGGCTACGGCGGCGCCCGGGAGGGGGCTCTACGGCCTATCTAGCGGCCTAAAACGCGAGGGGAAAGGGGAGAGGGAGAGGAGAGGGGAGTTACCGCGGCGGGCGGCAAGCCGGGGGCCGACGGCGCGGGTGCGGGCGCGGGCGCGGCGAGGCGGCACGAACCCGGGCCGGGGAAGAGGACGAGGGCGCCGGCTCCTCTTCTCGCGGCGGCGGACGGCAGGAGCGGCGGCGCGACGGTTGGAAGAAGGGGGGGGAAACGAGCTCCGGGGGCGGCAATGGCGGCCGGGGGCGAGGGGGGTTTTTAGAGGGGGTTTAGGTCGGTTTCGGGGGGAAGGGGAAATGCCGATTTTGGGCCGGGAGAGGCGGTGCGGCGCGAGGCGAGGGGGACCGGCGCAAGTGGCCAAGCGGCCGGGTGACGTCGGCGGCGGCCGGTCGCCGGGGAAAAAGAAAAAGGGGGGGGAAGAAAGAGGCCTTGCCCCCTTGCCGATTCGGGTAGGAGAAAAGCGGAGAGGGGAGGGGGGCGCTCGGCGCCTTGGCGGCATGCGCGCGCAGCGCAGCGGCGGGGCCGAGGCGGGGGACCAGCGGCGGTCGCGGACGGAACGGCGCCGGCGGGAGAGAGCCTCGGGAGAGAAGAAACGGGAAAGAGAGAGAGAGAAGAGAGAGGTAGAGAGGGCTGGACCGGCTCGGGCGCGACCGGGCCGAGCGGCCTGGCGCGGCCCAGCGGGAGGGAGGAGGCGGCCGGGCAGGCGCGGACCGGGCCGGAAAGCGCGGCCCAGGGAGGAGGAAGGGCGCGGAGGAAGGCAGGCCGAGGGGGAAATCGGCCCGAGGGGAGGGAGGACTGGGCCGGCAGCGGCCCAGGAGGGAAAGGGAGGTAAATTAGACTTTTTTCTGAGGGTTTGATTCTGGGAGGTTTAGGGCTCGGATTCGAAATCCGATTTCGCGGTTTTCTCCGGGATTGAAGTGAGAGGGGAGACACGAGACCTTGGCACACGACAAGACTCAACCGAAGAGCAAATTTTCGCAATTAGGGTTTTTAGCAGATTAGTTTTCCCGCTAACGCCGCGACAAAACGGGCGTTACATACTCCCACTGATTTCTTGATCATCGGCCCAAAGAAACTTTCTTCGTATTTTATCCATGTCATGAATGAAGTTTTTGGGTGGCCTTAGTGCTGTTAGTAAATATGTTGGTATGGAGCTTAGCACCGAGGTGACCAATGTCTTCCTTCCGACCTGTTGCAGCAACCTTCCTTTCCAACCTACTAGTCGCGATCGGAGCTTATTCATCATGGGTTGAAGATGATCTCTTGATGTATCCCATTGTCAAAGGCAGTCCTAAATATGTGATGGGGAAGCTAGCCTGCTGGCCATTGAAACTGTGCAGTACCTCTTGGAGATCAATACTCTCACATCTTATAGGCACTACAGAGCTCTTGCTTAGGTTCACTTGCAGGCCTGTGGCTTGTCCAAAATTTTGCAGCATAGCAATCAGATTGTCTACATCCGCTCGGCGTGGGTTTACAAAGATTGCTGCATCGTCGGCGTATAGTGATATTCTGAACTTCGCCACTTTGCTTGTTAACGGTGATAGGATGCTTTGGTCTGTTGCCATGTTGAGTAGTTTTTGCAGGGAATCAATCGCTAATATGAAAGGTACGGTGAAAGGTGGTCCCCCTGACGCAATCCCCTTCTATGTGTGATCGCCTGTCTTGCTGATCCATTTAGCATTATTCTGGACTAAGCAGTTGATAGCAACAGAGCAATCCAGTCTCTCCATCGTGCACTAAATCCTCTCCATTGTAGCATTTCCAACAAATATTCCTAGGATATAGAGTCAAAAGCCTTTGCTATGTCTAGCTTGAAGAATAGAGTCGGTTTCCTCCTTATATGCGTTGATCTAATCAAGTTACGCACATATAAGAAGTTGTCCTGAATGCACCGCCTTTTGATGAAAGCGCTTTGGGCCTGTGAGACTAGACCATCTAGTTGTGTTGCCAATCTTATTGCAAGCGCCTTTGATATAAGCTTTGCTACTGAATGTATTAAGCTTATTGGCCTGAAAACCTGGACTGATTGTGGTGAATCCTTTTTTGGCAGCAGCGCCAGCATAGCTCTGTTGATGCATCCAAAATTACTACTTGCCAGCCTATAGAAGCAGTCGAAAACCTGAATTATGTCTTGTTTTATGATTCCTCAGCATCCCTTGTAGAAAGCTCCAGTGAAGCCGTCAGGACCGGGTGCTCTTTCCCCCGTTGAGCACTTCACTGCCCTCCATATTTTCTCCTCTGAAAATGGATCATCCATATTGTCATGCTGTATTCTCTCCACATCTAGCGCTTCGCAGTTCAGTGTGCACGTCCGCGGCTTCCTTTCTCCTAATATCGCGGTGAAGTGCTCATGTAGCAATTTAGCCTTGTCTTCATGTGTGTGGACTGATGTATTCCTGTGTTGAAGGTAGTGTTGAAGGCTGCATAGTATACTTGCTTCCAGGTATCAATTTACGATTTATCTTCTTGGCATCTCCTGATATAGAGTTTTGGCATGAACATAAGAAAAGTTTCAATAAACTTTTACTGATGGTTGAGATGTAATCAGGTTGCTTTTGGTAAGATGATGGAAAAAAATCAGGTCTAGGTCCCTTCATGATATGTTGAGCATCTGTGATACTTGTATGCAAATGTTTGCTTTCTCGAATGAAGAAAAATAAAATTCATGAACAAGAGAAACATAGAAACTTGATGTCATTCCTGGTATAATTCTATAGGAAATGCAGTATTTGCTCAAAAGAGGTGTTTGGAACATTGGTGTTTTTAACAGTAAATTTTAAGGAAAGCCCTTGTTGTCTTCAACTAAGCAGCGGAAAATAGACATAGAACTCTGGAACTTCTAGTTAATTTTCAATTTTTTGCCCTCGAAATTTCATAGCAAAAGTCCATGTCCTGTAAGGAAGTCCTATTCTGCAATCTGACAAATGCAGACACCTAATGTAGGAAAAGTTCCTTTCGAATTCAGTCATTCATATCGCCTATCATTTTTCTTTTCAAACTTTATTGCCTATCAAATTTGTTCCATCTACATGGCCCTAAGGGTTGGCGATGGGAAGGAGATGCACATCGTGTTGTTTGCGTTATGTTCTTCAGCTCATTTGTTGTGGGAGCTGTCAGACCCGTGGCTTTGGAGTTTGGAGGAGCTCTATGAAGTTTAGCTAGAAGGAAGTGTCATACTGGTGAGAATGAAAATGATTTGCTTTTTTTGCAGCTGTGGCTTGAACATTGACGACAAGTAGAATGAGACATAGGTTTCAAACACAATTTTCTTGGCAAACACCCATGGAAGTTGGGCAAGAACCTTTTGTTGTTGACAACTTAATTGACATCCGTCTGGAGCCTGTCTTCGAAGTTTTGTACCTGCATCATGGTGTGGATTGGGTGCTTGTCATGATATGTTGTTCTCAGTTGATCATTTTGTACTAGTTAAAAATCAAACAAGGCCTAACTGTTTCAAAATTTCATAAACCGATAAGACTGTTTCTTTAAAAATTATCATTTTTTTCCCCTTAGCCATTCAACGGCAGCCCATTATACACAAATAAGCCCATATATGAGCCTGTTTAGGCCCACTAGCTCCGGTTATGGGCTTACGGCCTACTCCTAGTGTCCTACTCGTACCCAGCCTTTCTCGACTTCTCTCTACTTGAAACTAGACGACTTATTATTATTATTATTAGTACTATTATTGTTATTATTGTTATTATTATTATTATTATTATTTCTCGATGAGAAATCCAAATTCCCCAATCACCACGTACGGACGCCTCTCCCCGGCGATCGCCGATCGCGGCCTCGCCGCCGAGGGCTCCCCGGGCCCCTTCCTTTGCATCCAACCATCCACAACCGCCGCCCCCATCTCCCCGTTCTCCGGAGATGAGAAGGCCGCAACTCGGCGAGACTACGCCCTCGAAGAAACCCAAGGTAAACTCTACGCTTTGACCCTGGATTGCTCCGCAAATTTCTGGTTTTCGTTTGTTTGGGTGAGGTTTCAGGTTTTCAGTACATATGCGTAGAAACACCTGCTTGCAAATTGATTGGTTACTCTGTGTGAATTGCAATGCTGATTGATTTACTACTGATAACAAGAAACGCAGGGGTTCTGAATCTTCTCCATGAATTTTGCTAACGTTGAAACCTTTATCATCTTAATTTTTTGCAGGCTTGTGCCATGGCAGTCTTCGTCTTGGTCAGATCTCCAGCCTGAGCTACTGGACATTGTGCTTCACCGTCTGCACTCCTTCGCCGACCGGATTCGCTTCAGAGCCGTGTGCCGACCGTGGCGCCACATTGCTCCGTCTCGGCCGCTTCCTCCTGCAATGCCATGGCTTGCGCTCGGCAATGGTGATTTCCTCACCATCCCTGATGGCGAAATCCACCGCATGGATGTTCCGGACTATGCTTGTTGCCATGGTTCCTGTGACAATTGGTTCTTTGTCGTGCACCACAATGGTCTGTGCTCCTTGATGAACCCTTTCACCAAGGCTTCAGTTCAGCTACCTAGCCTACCGAAAGTTGCGCCTCACAAGGAGCTGCTCTCTGATGCCAAGTTTCACATGGCAGTGGTTCCCCCAGCATCCCTTAACTCAACGCTAGATCTGCTTGCGGCCGTGCTGATCAGAGGTCGATGTCTTCATGACACCTTATTTTCCTTTTTCCAGCCACTAATCAACTCAGGTTCATTCAATGGGTGTAGGCAAGGGCTGCAAATATCTGACATTGCCTTCTGTCATGGCAAGCTTTATGTTGCTAATCCAGATTTCATGCTATACGAGTTTGATCTCGCTGTTAGTTCTGGTGGCAGCCGATATTCTTCGATGAAAAAGATTACTGTACTTAGGGAAGATTTACAAATCTGGCCCCAAGACGTACCTTTATCCAAGGAAAATTACCATAGCATCAGGCGATATCTGGTCGAATGTGATGGTAGATTGCTGTTGGTCAGGCGCTGGATGCAAATACACCCGTTTGCAAAAAGCAATGATCTCTTGGAGACTGCATGCACTTGCTGATTCGATGTCTATGAGGCAGACTTCACCGTGCAACCTTGTCAGTGGAGAAGGCTCAACACATTGGGCCGCAGAGCGCTTTTCATTGGCAAATATTGCTCCAAGTCCATCTCTTCAGATGAATGTGAGGAAGTCAAAGAGGACAGCTTCTGTTTCATGTGTGACTATGTGAAGTCAGATCAATCTGTTGATCCTCTTCGTGATTCAGGTGTGTTCAACATGAAAACTGGAGCGGTAACGCCATTGTTGTCGAGAACCAATGCGGCGCTGCCACGTCATTCTGGCCGATGGTGCCTTTCATGGTTTTTTCCCCTCTGAAGCTAGGTAATTATCATCAGAAGCTTTTGATTGTTCGATATTTTTCTTTAGTTCCTGAGTAGTAATGTGGCTTCTTGTTATCTGTATCTGAATGATCAGTACATTTTAGTGCATGAACAACTAGTACTTGTCAAGTATGTGCTGCAAGAGATATGCTGAACGAATTAAACTATTATGCTGCATGCATCAGTTTGATCTTAATGATGATTTTTGCGTTCGCTACTAATTTGATATGCATTTAATCACTACTATTATAAAAATAAAAATGTTTTCGCCGAAATTTTGATACGTCATCCGTGTTTGATCGTGTTTGAGTTGTTATATGTCGTTCGTATCCAATTCAACGTGAGTTTAAAATAAATATTATATATCCCTATCCTAGCCCAACTCCTTCCTCTCACAGCCCAACCCAACCGGCCCACACCATCTCGCCACCCCATCTTACGCGTCTTCACTCGGCACCGTGCTCACCCCTCCTTTGATCGACGTCTTTTTTCTCTTCTTTTTTTTCTCCTTTTTATTCTCCCGATAATCGTGATCCTCTTCCTCTCCTTCCAATCTTCTCTCTTTTCTCCTTCTTTACTCTTTTTCCTTCTTTTTTCTCTTTCAAATTTATCTTCTCATAAATATTTTTTTTGAATTTATCATTGTTTAAGATGTGTATGCGGCAAATTTATTACTTTACAAATGCTTTCTATTTACAGTAAAAAAAACTTTTACTAATTGAATAATCAAAATTTCAATCTTTGATTTATGAGGTATCGCAATATATATATATACTATTATAAAAATTGAAAATGTTTTCATCGGAATTTTGGTACGTCATTCGTGTTTGAGTTGGTTATATGTCGCTCGTATCCAATTCGACATGAGTTTATAATAACTATTATACACTCCTATTTCAGCCCAACTCAACCGGCTCACACCATCTTGTCACCCCATCCTGCGCACCTCCACTCGGCGCCACGCACGCTCCTCCCCCGATCGACGTCTTTTTTTCTCTTTTTTCTCCTAATAATAATGATCCTCTCCCTCTCCTTTCAATCTCCTCTCTTTTCTCCTCCTTTTCTCTTTTTTCCTTCTTTTTTCTCTTCCAAATTTCTCTCCTAATAAATATTTTTCTTTGGAATTTATCATTGTTTAAGGTGTATATGCGGCAAGTTTGTTAATTTGCAAATGCTTTTTATCTACAGTAAAAAACTTTTACTAATTAAATAATTAAAATTTCGATCTTTGATCCATGAGGTATAGCAAAATACACATGCATCAATTTATGGAATAACCACCTGATCGATTTGTGAGGCTATGAAAATATGTACATAAGTGCTTCTTCGTGTGATGACGCATAAAATACGTACAACCCGGTTCAATGCTATATATGATTTTCTGACTTTGTTTTGCTATTGTTTTGTTTCTTTGGTTTCGATTTGTCGTTTAAATTGACAGAGTTTTTATAAATCATGAACATTGTCTTCATCTGTTACAACGTACAGGCATTTAACAAGCATTTTTTTAGTTTATATCTATATAAAAGGTGAGGTTGCTTCAACATGTGAAGATACCTATATCTAAACTGCAGTGTAATTATATGTAAATCATAAACTGGTTGAGTAACTCATATTATGATTACTCATTACAAAAGCGGCAAAGATTAGACCATTCTTAATTCTTACTTAACTTGGCTAGTTCAAGTAGCCAATCAAGCAAACCACCACTACTGCAAGGAATGATTGAACTGTGTTCTTCTTTGCTCACTACACTACATTTGATGCAGAATGAGGTATCTCTGCTACTAGTATTTAGAAGCAGCCAGCAGCCCAGCAAATGGATATAAATGCCATTTGGATTGAACTTAAGGAAATATTTCAACAAATTAATTAGATGGAAAAGAGGATGCAGTAGGGTAGCCGATGAACTTGCTAACTTTGCTAACCGATCAGTACATTGCACCGTGTGACGAGAGGATACACCGATGTGTATTAAGCAGCTACTTTTGCAAGATTGTAATCCTGTTTTGTAATCAATAAAGGTCTCTTTTCTCGCAAAAAGAAAATCAATCGGATGGATAAAGCTGCAGAGCATATCATAAATTGTATTTTTCCTGTTAACATTAGAGCATATCACTGACAAGTAGTCAATTAGCTAATGTTCACTTGTTCAGGATATCTAAACGAACTTTCTGAATCCATATTGCCTCTAGCCCTCAAACAACTGAGCAGTATTATGTTAAAGAAAAACAACTGAGACGTCACATGAGCTATACTCTCATCTTTGATAATACTCCCTCCCTTTTTTTAATAAACGATGTCGTTTTATATGATGTTTGATCATTCGTTCTAAAAAATTTTATATAAATGTTATTTATTTTGTTATGACATGTTTTACAAACTTTAAATATGACTTATATTTTAGTATATTTACACTAATTTTTTTATTAAAACGAATTGCTCAACAGACGTTAAGCCTCATTGCTCACCGAAGAAGAGACGTTAGATCATTTACATGTTTCATCGCAGCCATCCAATATAGATTAGATGCCTGTAATTACTATGCCTTATTAATTAGTAGGCAGTTAACATTTATTTACCCACTTAGCGTGTGGTTTTTGCTATATAAAAGCCACCATACGAAGTCATGATATCACTCATCTTTGACATCTATTTGACATCTTAGATGGTACTTTTACGATCAAGTGTAGATTTTAAACTCTCGGATGATGTCTATTTTTTTTTCATGTCATTCATATGATGAATTTTTTTGAAAAAAAATTAAGAAAATATGTTAACGGTGATATATCACTCTACAAACATATAAATTAAAATTCAGTTTTTACAAGTTAAAGAAAACAAATTAAACTATATTTTATTAACGTATATTCACAGTTAAATTTAATTTTGTTTTCATTTCAACATGTAGAAGTTAAATCTAACCTTGCCTGTTTGTGAAATGATTTATCACTTACTAATCTATCTTGTTAATTTTTTTAAAAAAATTTCACGGTGACATAAACAACACAACGAGGGGATGCCTTTTGAGAGTTTAGAATAGTTTTTCTTTATGATTTAGAACAATTTGTAATCTTTCTAATATAAAAAAGTCCAAATATCTCTCTAAACTTTCGATGGAAGTTCTGTCTAACACCTTAAACTTTAAAATGAGACATCTAACCCTTGAATTTCATAATACCATTCATATTATGCACTAAGATGATTTTAGAGGGTGGTTTTATTTATTTGAATGCTTAAAACAAGCTGCTTTCACTACTACAGAAAGGGGCTTTCTGGACGAGGCCCCCAACCATTTCCAGGCGGGCCATAAGTGGCCGCGCCTGGAAAAACCGGTCCCGAGGGGGCCGGCTGTTGAACCGCACGCGATAATAAGTTATCCCGTGCGGTCGGCTTAAGCCGACCGCACGGGATAACTCATTATCGCGTGCGGCTTCCTTAAGCCGACCGCACGAGATAAGATTATCCCGTGCGGTCCGCTTAAGAACCCGCACGGGATAATGCTTATCCCGTGCGGTCCTCTTAAGAACCCGCACGGGATAATGATTATCCCGTGCGGTTCGTTAGGTGAACCGCACGGGATGATGCACTATAAAACAGCTCCCACCCCCCGACAGTGCCATTTGAACTTGGTGTTTCTCTCTCCAAAAAAATGCAATTATAGGGGGGAAGGTTTTCAACTTATATTCTTCAATTGGAATCAATACAAAAGGTACCATGTTTGATCTTCTCTTCCATTTGCTTCCACTTTTAAAGGTTTTTGTTGGTTTAATGTGAAGATATTTGAATTTATTTTAACTCGGTTTCTCTCTCTCAAAAATAGGCATTTTCTTTTGGTAGAGTTAAAATCTTCGATTGAAATCAATATAAAAGGTAATGTGTTCGATCATCTCCTTCATTTGCTTCCGTTTTTGTAAAATTTCATTGGTTGAATGCGAAGATATGTAAATTTGTGCGAATTGGTATTTTGTGCTATATATGTATGTAATTTGTAGGTCAAATATTTTATTTTTTTGATTGAACCATTTTTTGGTAGCTAATATTGTCTCCGTATTATTATTTGTTGTGAATGAGGTTTTAGTTAAAAAGTATGAATTAAGTTTAATTTGTTTATTTAGAAAACACCGGCAATATAATATTAATTAATGCTGTGAATTTTTTAGATGGATCGGACATGGATGTATGAGACACGGAGAACTCATCCGGTGTTCATGAGAGAAGCATCAACATTTATTGACAAGGCTAAGACACACGCTTTGAGAGAGAGTAGGAAGGATATTTTTTGTCCATGCGTGGATTGCAAGAATCAGAAGATGTGGAAAGATCCGGATGTAATCCTGGGACACATAATTCAGCGTGGATTTGTGGAGAAATATACAGTTTGGAGTTATCACGGGGAAGTCGCCCCTCCTGTAGAGATTGGTGATATTTGGTTCGATCAGGCAGAGGATTTTATAATTGATGACATGTCTCGTCAAATGACTGGTGATTTTGGCGGCACTGGTTTTGACGCCGCAGAGGTTGATATTGATCTTGATCTTGAGGATATGTTGCGGCACGCTGAACCAGAGGTCCTAACAGAGAAAGCAAAAGATTTAAATAATTGGGAGGCGTTGCAGAAATCAACGAAAGATCTTTTGTACGATCAATCAAAGGGATGTGACATGCAGTATACAGTGTTGCGTTCGGTGCTAGAACTTCTTAGATTGAAGGCCAGGCACGGCTGGTCTGATACTAGTTTTAATGAATTGATGGGTCTCCTTAGAGCTATACTTCCTAAGCCTAACTTGTTGCCAGCTAACACCTACCAAGCCAAGAAACTGATATGTCCATTATCACTTGGTGTGGAAAAGATCCATGCATGTATTAATCACTGTGTACTTTATCGCAATGAATACGTTGACTTGGAGAAGTGTCCAACTTGTGGGGCGAGTAGGTACAAAAAGGATAACAGTGCCACCGATAGTGCTGTTGCCGAACCAAATACATTGGTTGAGCCAGGAAAAAAGATTCCGGCCATGGTGATGTGGTACTTGCCAGTGAAAGATCGCATGAAGCGATTGTTCTCGAACCCCGCCGACGCCGAGTTGATGAGATGGCATCAAGAGGGTCGGAAAACAGATGGTATGATTCGACACCCCGCCGATGCTCGACAATGGAGAAACTTTGATTCGAAGCATCCAGAATTTGCAAATGATCCGAGAAATGTAAGGTTTGCGTTGAGCACGGATGGAATGAATCCGTTTGGTGATCTAAGCAGCTCGCACAGCACTTGGCCTGTTCTGCTCACCATGTATAACCTTCCGACATGGTTATGTCAGAAGCGAAAGTATATTTTGTTGACTATCCTTATACAAGGGCCAAAACAGCCTGGCATCGATCTAGACGTGTTTCTTGAACCTTTGATGGAGGATATGCAAGAAATGTGGGAAGAGGGTGTACGATTGTTTGATGCGTACCGACAGGAGCATTTTACTCTGCGTGCTATCATATTCGTTACTATAAACGATCTACCAGCAAATTTTTCTCTCTCAGGACAGATTAAAGGAAAGACCGGATGTCTTATATGCCTGGACAACACATCGTACATATACCTGACCTCGTCAAAAAAGTTAGTTTACATGCGTCATCGTCGTTTCTTACCACAAAAGCATAGGTATCGTGCGATGGCTACCTTTTTTGACAAAACTGTTGAGGAAGGTACTGCCCCCGAAGCAAAGGATGGTTCCACGGTGTTTAAGCTGACAAAAAACATAAAGGTCGTGTTCGGCAAGGGAAAGACAGCTTTAGGCAAGAGGAAGAAAGAAGTGGTAGAAAACACGCTGCCCTTCAAGAAACATTCAATCTTTTTCAAGTACCTGACGTACTGGAAAGACCTGGAGATTCGGCATGCCATCGATGTCATGCACCTCGAGAAGAACGTGTTCGACAGCACCATCGGGACTTTACTTGACATCCCAAGTAAAACAAAGGATGGGTTGAAGTCACGTAACGACCTGGTCAATTTGGGCATAAGGAAAGATCTCCACCCGATAGAGCTAACGAATGGTAAGATTGAGATTCCACCGGCATGCTACTCAATGTCACCAGAAGAGAAAAAAGCTTTCTGTCAATGTCTTCGTGGATTGAAAGTGCCGACTGGATTCTCATCGAATATCCGGAAACTAGTATCAATGAAAGATTTGTCGATTTCTGGATACAACGCTCACGACTGTCATAAGATGCTTACGGTATTCCTCCCTATCGCTATAAGGGCGGTGAAACCAGTGCACACCAAGGTAGTGATAACAAAGCTGTGCTATTTTTTTAATCGAGTTTCACAGAAAGTTTTTGATCCAGAAGAATTAGGACCCCTTCAGAAATTCGCAGTCGAGACCGCTTGCCAGCTAGAGATGTTTTTTCCTCCATCGTACTGGGACATGATGGAACATCTCATTGTTCACATTGTCCCTCAAATTATTGAACTTGGTCCTCTATACCTACATCAAATGTGGGCGTACGAGCGATACATGGCCGTTCTGAAAGGGTATGTCCGTAATCGTGCTCATCCGGAGGGCTCGATGATAGAGGGTTACACAACTGAGGAGGTTGTCGAGTGTTGCCTAGATTATATGAGCGATGCCAACCCCATTGGGATACCGGTGCCTCGACATGATGGAAGGTTATCTGGGAAGGGTACTGTGGGAAGAAAATGCTTCTACGACAACGATTACAAAGCGGTATCAGATGCACACAGCAGTGTTCTTCAACAACTCGCCATCGTTGCGCCCTACATTGAGCAACACACTTCCGATATCAGAGCATGCAATCCTGGGCGATCCGACGGTTGGGTTTCGAAAGAACAGAAGAACACGTTTCCCCAGTGGCTGAAGGATCAAAAGCTACCGTGTGGAGATTCAATCGAGGAAAAAACGATAGAAAGACTTGCAGCTGGCCCAACAAGCCTTGTGACCTCATGGCAAGGGTATGATATCGGAGGATATTCTTTTTACACAAACAGCAAAGATAGGAAAAGCTCAGCGCAGAACAGTGGGGTTCGTGTCGTAGCGTTGGACGCAACAGGGCAGAACAAGTCTTACTACGGGATCATACAAGAAATATGGGAACTTGACTACGGTTTAAATATTCAGATCCCTGTTCTCAGATGCCAATGGGTGAAAGACAGCATGGTAGATAAATTTGGATTGACGTGTGCTGAACGGAGTAAAATTGGACACAAGGATGATCCATGGGTCCTTGCCGAGCGTGTTGCACAGGTTTTTTACGTGAAGGATCCTTCCGATGAAAAGATGGACATTATTGTACCGGGCAACCAACACATCATTGGTATTGACAACATTCAAGACGCACGCGATTATAATCAATACGATGCCATTGAGTTATTCACAGATCTTCCTACGCGGATGAAACACATTGAGAGTGTCCTCGACGAATCAAAATTTGCATCCGTGCGGAAGGATGTTAATCCAAAAATTATGAAACGTTAGTTTGTTTTTCGTGTACAATATGTTTTTGCTAGCGAATGTATCAAACTTAATTATGGTATTACGACTGAATGTATATAAGTATATCGAACTTATGGTATTTATGTGGATGATCAATATGTTAATTAATTAATATGTGATCAATTGATATATTAATATGTGATCAATTTACATTGATTTGTTTTTTTTACATTGATATATTAATATTTGAACTGATATTTTTTTAGGTTTATAATTTCACGTGGAATAATTAATAAATGGAATAGTATTTACATTAATTAATAAAATTAATATGTGCATTGATATTTTTTTAGTTTTATAATTTTACATGGAGTAATTAATAAATGGAACAATTAATATGTTAGTTAATAAAATAGTATGTACATGTACATATTACTAAAATTAATATGTGCATTGATATTTTTTATAAATACAAGGGTGGCGATTATCCCGTGCGGGCGGCTACCAGTGAACGTGTGGTTTTATATGTTAATATATTAATATGTGACGAATTTATATTGATTGAATTTTTTTACATTGATATGTTAGCATGTGCATTCATATTTGTTAAATTTTACATGGGACAATTAATAAATGGAATAATTAATATGTTAATAAATATTTTAGCATTCATATCTTTTTTAGTTTTACAGTTTTAAAATAAGGGCGTCAATTATCCCGTGCGGGCGGTTTAAGAGGCCCGCACGGAAAGACATATTTCCGTGCGGGCGGTTTAAGCGGCCCGCACGGAAAGACTTATTTCCGTGCGGGCGGTTTAATCGGCCCGCACGGAAAGGTATCTTTGCGTGCGGGCTCTTAAGCCGCCCGCACGGGATATATGGAACCTATATATAGTAGCGCGGGATCCCTAAAATTTTCTAAGTCCCCGACGAGTCCAGATCTCTCTGCCGCCAGGCTGCCGAAAATTTCTATAAGCCGCCGTGCGCCGCCGCCCATCTCTGTCTCTCTCGGCGTCCTCCCGCCCGCCGGCCTCAAGCCCCCCCACCCAGATCTGTGCCCCCCCATCGCCGCCGGCCCCCGCCGCGCCGCCCATCCCCGCGCGCCGCCCTCCTCGACCGACCCCGACCGCCGAGCGCCGACCGCCGCCGGTCCCCGACGCCGCCGGCCTCACCGACGCCGCCTCCCACAGCCCCGCGCTCCGCCCTCGACCCCGACGCCTCCTCCCACCGCCCCGCGCGCCGCCCTCGACCCGGTCGCCGCCGTCCTCACCGACCGCCGAGCGCCGAGCGCCGCCGCTCCCCGACCGCCGAGCGCCGACCGCCGCCGCTCCCCGACCGCCGAGCCTCGACCCACTAGCCGCCGCTCTCTCTCTCTCTCGCCGACACCGGCCTCGATCAACGCCGCCACTGATCAACCGACTGCCGCCGTCTGTGGTTAGTATATGTGATGTGAATTCAGTGATGAAATGTGAATGTGTGAATGTGTTATTGTGTTATGTGAAAAATTTGTGATATGTGAATGTGTTCTGTGAAAAATTTGTGATATATGAAAAATTTGTGATATGTGAAGTGATGAAAAATTAATACATATATATATTGAATATACATATGTATACATATTGAATATACATATGTATACATATACATATATATATTGAATATACATATACATATAAAATAATATATGTATTAATTAAGCCATTTCATATATTATACATAATTAGATGTTTATTTATGTATATATGTATAATATTTGTGATGTTTGTAAATTAGATGTTTATTTATGTATATATGTATAATATACTTTAATATATATTTAGCATTTTTTAATATATGTATGATTTTAGCATTTTTTATGGACATAATATTTGTATTATACATAATATTAGCATTGTTTGTAAATATATGTATAATATATGTGATGTTTGTAAATTTTAATATTTAGTACTATTAAAATTGTTACATTCCGTCCCCACCAACACAAAACACAATATAAGCATGGTATGTTTAATTCCAGCCGTTATCTTCTTTTTTTTTGTTTGTTTGTACTAGCTCTCTCGGAGACCACCATTTAATTATAAAGTATAAAAACTAGTAATTGCTAATTTAACTTTTGAAAAAGCTAAAGTTTCCCTGGCCATTCATCCGGCGACCCGTTCGATCATAGTATACGCGTAAAAGAAAAAAGATAAAGCATGCTTGCATTGTTATCGAACTCATGCATTAGTCTGCAGGCTAGCCTAAATGGAATCCCCTAATATATGTATTAATTAAGTCATTTCATATATTATACATAATTAGATGTTTATTTATGTATATATGTATAATATTTGTGATGTTTGNTACGCGGATGAAACACATTGAGAGTGTCCTCGACGAATCAAAGTTTGCATCCGTGCGGAAGAATGTTAATCCCAAAATTATGAAACGTTAGTTTGTTTTTCGTGTACAATATGTTTTTGCTAGCGAATGTATCAAACTTAATTATGGTATTACGACTGAATGTATATAAGTATATCGAACTTATGGTATTTCTGTGGATGATCAATATGTTAATTAATTAATATGTGATCAATTGATATATTAATAATTGTTTGATTTATTTACATTTATTTGTTTTTTTTACATTGATATATTAATATTTGAACTGATATTTTTTTAGGTTTATAATTTCACGTGGAATAATTAATAAATGGAATAGTATTTACATTAATTAATAAAATTAATATGTGCATTGATATTTTTTTAGTTTTATAATTTTACATGGAGTAATTAATAAATGGAACAATTAATATGTTAGTTAATAAAATAGTATGTACATGTACATATTACTAAAATTAATATGTGCATTGATATTTTTTATAAATACAAGGGTGGCCATTATCCCGTGCGGGCGGTTACCAGTGAACGTGTGGTTTTATATGTTAATATATTAATATGTGACGAATTTATATTGATTGAATTTTTTTACATTGATATGTTAGCATGTGCATTCATATTTGTTAAATTTTACATGGGACAATTAATAAATGGAATAATTAATATGTTAATAAATATTTTAGTATTCATATCTTTTTTAGTTTTACAGTTTTAAATTAATAAGGGCGTCAATTATCCCGTGCGGGCGGCTTAAGAGCCCGCACGGAAATATGTATTTCCGTGCGGGCGGTTTAAGAGGCCCGCACGGAAAGACATATTTCCGTGCGGGCGGTTTAAGCGGCCCGCACGGAAAGATATATTTCCGTGCGGGCGGTTTAAGCGGCCCGCACGGGATAATTGGAACCTATATATAGTCGCGCGGGATCCCTAAAATTTTCTAAGTCCCCGACGAGTCCAGATCTCTCTGCCGCCAGGCTGCCGAAAATTTCTATAAGCCGCCGTGCGCCGCCGCCCATCTCTGTCTCTCTCGGCGTCCTCCCGCCCGCCGGCCTCAAGCCCCCCCACCCAGATCTGTGCCCCCCCATCGCCGCCGGCCCCCGCCGCGCCGCCCATCCCCGCGCGCCGCCCTCCTCGACCGACCCCGACCGCCGAGCGCCGACCGCCGCCGGTCCCCGACGCCGCCGGCCTCACCGACGCCGCCTCCCACAGCCCCGCGCTCCGCCCTCGACCCCGACGCCTCCTCCCACCGCCCCGCGCGCCGCCCTCGACCCGGTCGCCGCCGTCCTCACCGACCGCCGAGCGCCGACCGCCGCCGCTCCCCGACCGCCGAGCGCCGACCGCCGCCGCTCCCCGACCGCCGAGCCTCGACCCACTAGCCGCCGCTCTCTCTCTCTCTCGCCGACACCGGCCTCGATCAACGCCGCCACTGATCAACCGACCGCCGCCGTCTGTGGTTAGTATATGTGATGTGAATTCAGTGATGAAATGTGAATGTGTGAATGTGTGAATGTGTTATGTGAAAAATTTGTGATATGTGAATGTGTTCTGTGAAAAATTTGTGATATATGAAAAATTTGTGATATGTGAAGTGATGAAAAATTAATACATATATATATTGAATATACATATGTATACATATTGAATATACATATGTATACATATACATATATATATTGAATATACATATACATATAAAATAATATATGTATTAATTAAGCCATTTCATATATTATACATAATTAGATGTTTATTTATGTATATATGTATAATATTTGTGATGTTTGTAAATTAGATGTTTATTTATGTATATATGTATAATATACTTTAATATATATTTAGCATTTTTTAATATATGTATGATTTTAGCATTTTTAATGGACATAATATTTGTATTATACATAATATTAGCATTGTTTGTAAATATATGTATAATATATGTGATGTTTGTAAATTTTAATATTTAGTACTATTAAAATTGTTACATTCCGTCCCCCACCAACACAAAACACAATATAAGCATGGTATGTTTAATTCCAGCCGTTATCTTCTTTTTTTTTGTTTGTTTGTACTAGCTCTCTCGGAGACCGCCATTTAATTATAAAGTATAAAAACTAGTAATTGCTAATTTAACTTTTGAAAAAGCTAAAGTTTCCATGGCCATTCATCCGGCGACCCGTTCGATCATAGTATACGCGTAAAAGAAAAAAGATAAAGCATGCTTGCATTGTTATCGAACTCATGCATTAGTCTGCAGGCTAGCCTAAATGGAATCCCCTAATACATGTCAGTGACGACGAGTTCAATGATAAATATTTGAGCTCTCTAAATTTCTTTATTATTCAGAACGCTTGAGCTCAGCTAATTATTTATTAAGTGGCATACTCAATATATATGCTGCCTGCCTTGCATTGCATGCATGCATATATACATAGGGAACCAAAGGACTGTGGCTGCAGTAGGGGGTCCCTGACCAGAAAATAATTATAAAATAATAATATATGTATTAATTAAGCCATTTCATATATTATACATAATTAGATGTTTATTTATGTATATATGTATAATATTTGTGATGTTCGTAAATTAGATGTTTATTTATGTATATATGTATAATATACTTTAATATATATTTAGCATTTTTTAATATATGTATGATTTTAGCATTTTTTAATATACATAATATTTGTATTATACTTAATATTAGCATTGTTTGTAAATATATGTATAATATATGTGATGTTTGTAAATTAGATGTTTCTTTATGTATATTTGCTCCAAATTTTAATACTCTAAAAATGTTAATATTATGTATAATATTTCTTCTGCCTGGTATTTTAGTTAAAATAAGTTGATAATAAAATTAATTGTGTTACGACCAACCGTAGATCAAATGTCGACCGAGAAAGCTCCCTCCGATGCACCCAACATCGAACCAACGCAAGAGGTTTCGAGCGAAGGCACATGGCAGACACCAAGTGATCCGATGTGCCACGTCGAAGTTACGCCAGCACCACCGGTTGAAGAAGACCCTGACTACATCCCTATGGAAGAAGCAGTAAGTCGAGTTGTAGTGTTATAAACTAAGCCGTCTCACTCTCGGTCGCGTTTAACTTTTTCTGATGTACGAGCAGATGAAAACAAGACGCCACACAAAAAGAAAGGCTGCCAAGTCTGCCGTAATAGCCGAAGCCGAGACGGACACGGCAACGTCCGGTCCGGTAGAAACCGACACCGGAGAAACGTCCGGTCAAAAGAGAAGACGTGCTAAGAGAAGTAAGACACAAACCCCCAAGGAGACATACTACATCACCTCTTTGAACCAGGATGGGAAACCAGTAGAGCCCAAGGTAGCAATGACTAAATTCAGCACCACCTGCGGTGTGGTGGCCAGAACGCACGGCCCTTTGAATGTAGATTCCTGGGAGCAGGTGGATGACAACATGAAGAACTTCATGTGGAACGAGTTACAGAAGTGGCTTGTCTATCCGCCTGGTTCAGAGGCTATGGGAAAAGAATTTGCCCTAAAAACGATGGCGCATCGGTGGAGGCAGTGGAAATCGGACTTGAACACTCACTACGTGCAACAGAACAAGAGTCCATTCGCCGACTACGGTGGTATTACGCAGGCCGAATGGGACACCTTTGTCGCAAAGATGACAAGCCCGGAAGCCTTAGCGCGGAGGAAAAAGATGTCCGATCTAGCTAAAAGGAACAAATACCCGCACCGGTTGGGCTCGAGCGGCTACGATGGCCACGTAGAGAAGTGGCGAGCAACTGAAGAGAAGTTTGCCGCCCAAGGCAAGCCCCTGCTTGTAGATGCCCTAAAGGAAAGAAGCAAAAACTGGGTTTGGGCACGGAGCACAGGGCAAGTCACCGATGCGGGAGAGATCCAGTTCGAGGATCCGGATATCGAGCGTGTGACCAGTAGTCTTAAGGACATTGCGGAAAAAGAGAAAACAGGGGAATTCATTGCCAAGAGAGAACATGATCAACTAACAGCTGCATTAGGCAACCCTGAACATTCCGGACGAGTAAGGGGCCTATCGTCAAGGACGAGCTGGAAGGAAGGGTTTCCGGAGGAAGCTAAGGGTTATAAGAAACGGGACAGGTACAAACAGAAATTGGAAGAGAGGATAGCAAAACAAGTTGAACAACATTTCTACTCTCTTGTTGCTCAAAATCGTCAAGCCTTCCCGCACTTGTTCCAGCAATCCGAAGAACCCACAGTACAGGTGCCAAGCAGTGTCGGGTCAGTGGACACCGCACCTTATCCAGTAGACAACATAACTGGCCCGACGCCGTGCAGCCTGCTCGTGCCGATAGGAAGGGCCGGGAAGACAAAGGAGGTGGGTACAGGGCTTGCGATACCAGGGCGCCAAATTCAGAACACGCTAATCCCTGAAGAATATGCAAGGGTCCAAGTGGCCAAGGTGCATGCAGAGCATACCAGTTTAGAGATAGATATTCCAACACCGGACGGGATACAATTGCTTGGGGATGCGGTGAATCAGTTGATACTATGGCATCGACGAGATATACTGCTGGTCGGTCCATCGCCTTCAACCCCACGCCCGCCGGCTCCAAAGATAGCTGCTGCGCCTGCACCACCTTCTCCACCAGGGCAAGATTCGCCAACTAATAGGCCTGCCTCCCCACATCCCTCCTCCCCTAATCCTTTAGGTCCAGGTTCACCACATCTATCAGCCCCTGAAGTCCAAGCAGAACAACCTCCTCTGACACCACAGTCTGCATTGGCGCTACCTGAAAGGCCTCTTATGAGAAGCGCAAGTCTTCCAAGTCCGACCAAGCTTGAACCTCGTCGGCTTATCCCGACAATGATTAGGTCAACTTATGATAAGGAAAAAATGGCCGTATACGAGGAAAGGTTAGTATTCCAGGCTTTCAGGGGGAGAGCGTCGACTGACAAGAAGCAGGATGAAACTCCACATTTGTCGGATTCACAAAAATCGGTGAAAAATCAAATGGAGGACCTGCAAAACTGGACTTCCGACGAGGTGCCAACAAAGTACGTGCACGGGAAGCCGTTCCTGCCCCCGAAGCTCATGGAAGGCCTGCCTTGGGAAATGAGGCTGATGCATGACTGGTATCTGAAGGCATCTAAAAAAGGCCTGGGCATGATTACTGTGAAGGTCCCGGATAACGCTTTCACCAGTGGCCCAAATGGGATGCTGGTAATCGATTTCAACGACCTTCACGCATTATTCAAGCTGGACAAAATGGATATAAATCTCGTTGCTGCATTTTGCCTGTAAGTCATTCGTAATTAATGTCATATATTAATTCATTTGCTAACTAACTTCTGATAAATTACCCGCTTTATTACTTAGGATGCAATTCCACGCCGCTGAAAAGGCCAACCATCCAGTAGGATACATAAACCCAACAAGGGTTTGCTGGACGGAACACACGGTGAATATTCGTGCAGATTCCGCTGAGCTCAAAGGTAAAACGACGTCCGAGAAAAAAGAGGTCGTCGAAAAAATGCACAAGAAAAAGATGGTCGGCGTAGCACTGTACTTGGGCAGAGCGATGGTTGCGCACAAAGACAAAACTGTCCTCTTCGTCCCTTACGCGCTGCGGTACGTTATGATTCTTCTGTAGTACTTATGTTTTAGTACGATATCACATACAACTAACATATCTTCTTTGCAGCGATCATTACATACTTTTTCTGATATATCCACGGGACCACCTGGCCGTAGTGCTGGATCCGGCGCACTATGGCGAGGAAACATTTACAGAGTTTCTCGTTATATTAAATTTGTAAGTCCTGTTATGCACCATTTACTAAATGTTGGCTATTGTACTCTCGAATACACATAATTGACTCAAATAATTGTTTTGTCTTTATAGAGCACACAGATATTACGTAGACCACGGTGGACCAATCAATAATCCACAAAAGAAGAAGCTTCTCGTGAAGACAAGATGGCCGGTAATTACATGTCTCTTGTTCCGACATTTCTTACATATACTTGTTTCACTCAAAATATTGAAGTATACAATTTTTTTCAACATAGTGTTTTAAGCAACCACCACAGACTAATTTATGCGGATACTACGTATGCGAGATGCTTAGACTCAACGGGAGATACACTACAAAGTTTGAAGAAGTAAGTCGAGAGAAAATATCTTTTCACACATTATAAGATCTTTTATAACTTTCCTAACTATAACAATGTGTATTCCTTCTGAAACAGATCCCGTCCGTTCCAGTTGTAGCGAACCGGTTCGACGATCGAACCATACTAAACTTGTGTGCAGATATTTGCCGCTTCATCCGCCGCGATGTCTGCAACCATTTGGGCGATTTCTACGATCCGGAGAGCCAGCTTGCGACGGAGGATACCTTCAAACGACTTAGAGAGTGGGAAAAAGAACATATGTATAGTAGCTAGCTAGTACAAATATTTCTAATTAAGGATATATTTTATGTGGTTTTTTAAACTTCTGTAAATTGCGAGACGCGGTGATACGTATATTATATACATATGTGATGCATGCGTACAAATTTAATATCTTAATTCCATGAAAAAATAATTAATTACGTTCAATATTCTTAATACGAGACATGTGTATGTATACTATTACGTACTGAGAGTGAGAGAGACGGAGAGAGATAAGGTAATATATTCACATAAAATAATAAACAACATATAAAATACTATTTTACTATTTTATATGCACATAAAAAAATGGGCAGATCGCTTATCCCGTGCGATCGCGTTAAGTGGACCGCACGGAATAAGCGAATGCCGTGCGGTCCACTTAACGCGACCGCACGGGAAGATCGCTTATCCCGTGCGGTCTGCTTAAGCGGCCCGCACGGGATAATGGATTTTCCCGTGCGGTTGGGCCGACCGCACGCGAAAATGGTCTTTTCCCAGACCTTTTCGCGCGTGCGGGCAGGCCTTCCGCACGGAAAGATGCCTTTCGGCCCGCACGGAAAGGCTGTTTCTGTACTAGTGTTTGAATAACTAATATTGCTCACGTTACCTATCACGGCACAAACGCGCGGGTTGAGATTGATCTCTTTTGTTTCCTTAAAAAAAAAAGAGCCTTTAAAAAAAGGGAGAGAGATCTTTGGATCCATGAGTGAATTAAGTTATATTACTGTTTAATTAGATGGACTTGACAACAATGGCGCGTAATAACAGCCCGAGCGCCCGCTGCTCCTCCCCCCTCCAGCTGGTCGGACCTCCCACCGGACCTCGTCGGCGACGTCCTGCGGCGCCTCCACTCCCCCACCGACCGCGTCCGCGTCGCCGCCGTCTGCCAACCATGGCGATCCGGCGCTCGCCTGCGACTGCCGCTGCCCACGCCCATGCCGTGGGCCGTCCTCGGCGAGTCCACCTACGCCGACCTCGCCGGCGACGCCTCCCGCGCCCTGAACCTGCGCACCTACTGTCCACTCTAAGATAGCTGCAGCTGCCTCGCCGTCGGCGACCGCCTCTTCCTCAACGGCAGCGGCTGCTGCTTCCTTGTCAACCCTTTCTTGTACCACTTGGACCCGATCCAGGTGCTCGACCTAGCTTTCTTCCAGCAGGAGCGGAGGCACGAGAAGAGGCTTGATTCGTGGTACCATGTCAGAGTCGATGTCACCACGGTGGTGGCGCAGCCGACAGCGGCGCTCAACTCGTCGCCGGCGGACATCTTCGTCGTCCCCGCCCTGATGCACATTAAGTGGAGGTGGCGGCCATGGAGCAAGAACATCTTCGTCTGCAATGCAGGGACAGACACACAGGTCGACGCCGCGAGGTACACGGCGATGTCGGCGGAACTTCCAGCGCCGGCTGCTACCGACGACATTGCGTTCTTTCATGGGAAGCTCTACGCCGTCACAAGAACCATGGAGCTCTACCTCGTCGAACTCGGCGAGGACTCCGGCGGTAGTAACCCGACCATCGCCGGCGTCAAATGCGTCATCTGCGACGGCGAGCCCGTCGTGGAGGAGCAATCCAAGGTGCAGGTGCGATACCTGCTCGACTCCGGCGACAGGCTACTGCTGGTGAGACGATGGGCATGGGCCAAGTCCGGCGTCACTTCCCGTTTCGATGTCTTGGAGGCGGATTTGGCGGCCGCGAGCCCCGGCCGGTGGACGGCGGCGCCGAGCTTGCGCGGCCGAGCGCTGTTCGTCGGGAAACGAGGCTCCAGGTCTCTCCTCGCCGCCGGTGATTGCCGGTGTCGAGCTCAGGAAGACTGCGTCTACTTCCTGCGTCGTCAGGCTAATAAGCTTCGTCTTCCCGTCGTCGACGTGTACAATGTGAGAGACGGGACGATGACGTCCATGACGCTGTCGTCACCGGAAACAAGCTTGGATCAGTCGTCGGATCGATTTGGTTTTTCCCTAATCTGCATTGCTGTTAATTACTATGGTTTTTCCCTAATCAGCATTGCTGTTAATTACTATACCTCATCAATCATTAAATTTGATTATTCAATAGTAAAAGTTTTGTGAGAAAAACATTTACAAAGCAAGAAACTTGCCACATACACATTTTAAACAATGATAAATTCAAAAAACTATTTATAAAAAGAAAATTTTGAAAAAAAAAGGAAAAAAAGAAAATTTGATTAAATTTATAAAAAAAATATAGCAACACTTGTAACACCAAATTAATTTCATTAAATTCAACATTAAATATATTTTGGTAAATATTTTGATATTTTTTTAAAGTATTATTATATTTTTTTATAAATTTGATTAAACATAAAAATGTATAACTTAAAAAAATGAACGAATTTATAATATAAAAATAAACGATTTATAATACGAAACGGAGGTAGTACATCCGTTGGCCCGTTAAGAACATGAGAGATTGCACAGGTAGCAAGTGATGACTGCAGTGTACGTTCCCCTGCGTAACGAAACGCACAGAGATATTGTATCGCTATCGGCACTGCTTTATTTGGTACAAGCAGTGGATTGCGGATATGAATTCTGGGTCACCATTAAGCAGTTGACAGTTGGGTGTCGCAATGCAATAGTGCATTTAACTGCACAAATGGATGAGTGGTACAATTAAACAGCCGTCGTGTCGGCACAGGTAGCTCGCACCATCTTAAATGTTACGGCCAACTGCAAATATCCAGATTATTGGTTTCCTACGAAAAATACGAACAATAAATCTCTCGCATCTTATTATGGTATACTACCACTTTTAGTCTATATAAATGTGCTTGGTTACGTGCCATCCACAGCTAAGCTAAAGCTACCTTAGCTATCATATAGCTAGAGGAGACACTGATTAGGAGAACAATATGGCACAACTGAGGCTTAAGCTGCTGGCTGTGTCTTTGTTGATCCTCTCGCCGGCGATGGACGGCGGCGGTGGCGGCACCGTACAGGCGCAGATCGTGCCGGCGGTGATCTCGTTTGGCGACTCGACGATCGACGTCGGCAACAACAACTACCTGCCCGGCGCAGTCTTCAAGGCCAACTACGTCCCTTACGGGGTGAACTTCGGCAGCCGCCACAAGCCGACCGGGAGGTTCTCCGACGGCAAAATCGTCACCGACATCACCGGTTGTTAACCAGTCACACAGTACAGTACACATAGACCATAGTCAACCTGCATGCTATTTTTGCACAGTTGTAATAATATTTTTTTGGGTAAAAAATGATATGATGCAGCTGAAACTCTTGGCTTTGAGAGCTATGCACCACCGTACCTTAGTCCGCAGGCGAAGGGGGCGAACCTTCTCCTTGGCGCCAACTTCGCCTCCGCGGCGTCCAGCTACCACGACGACACGGCCGCCATGTATGTAAGTAACATACACAACATGTCCCAGCAAGCTACACATATATAGATATACTTTTTTTAATGAAACATAAAGCTACAGATAAAGATAGAGAGCTACAAGTGTTTATACTTAATTAGTTTAGTTTATTAGGTACAAGCTAGGTTCCTAATTTTGGTGAGGTGACAAAATGAAAAATGATCAAATGCATACCTTTCTTTGTAGGATGCAATTACTTTGACGCAGCAGCTCAAGTACTACAAGGAGTACCAGTCCAAGCTTGCGGCGTTGGTCGGCCGGAAGAATGCTACCGCCATCCTGTCCGACGCGCTCTACATCGTCAGCACGGGGACCGGCGATTTCATCCAGAACTACTACCACAACGCCTCATTGTCGCGCCGATACAACGTCAACAGTTATTGCGACCTCCTCGTCGGCATTTTCTCCGACTTCGCCAACGTCAGTACGGCATCACAGCCTTCGTCTCAGCTTCTCCACAACTGCATGGGTCGCACCGGTAGCGAGCTGTATGTGACGATGGCTTGTGCTGGGTGCAGGAGTTGTATAGGTTGGGGGCGCGGCGGATCGGCGTGACGTCCATGCCGCCGCTGGGCTGCCTGCCGGCGTCGATCAGGCTGTATGGCAAGGGCCACCTTGGGTGCGTGGCGAGGCTCAACGGCGATGCTGAGACCTTCAACAAGAAGCTGAACACCACTGTCGAAGCGCTGGCGAAGAAGCATTCTGACCTCAAGATCGCCATCTTCGACATCTACACGCCGCTCCGCGACATGTCCGAGTCACCTGCATCGCAAGGTAATAGAGACGAGGCCAAGTGATAGGATAGTACCATCGTGTAAGATTGATAATATGAGTTCATAATGCTTTTGTTGATCGCAAATTCAATTAAAAGAATGATTGATCACGCGTACGCCATGGCCATTTGATTGGATGCATGATCTTATTAGGCTTCTCGGAGCCGAGGAAGACGTGCTGCCGGACGGGGACAAGGAAGACGAGGGTCTACCTCTGCAACCCGGCAACGGCGGGGTTGTGCCGCAACGCCAGCGACTTCGTGTACTTCGACGGTGTGCACCCTTCGGAGGCGGCCAATCTTGTCATCGCCGAGTCCACGATGTCGGCCGGGATAAGCCTAGTTACATAACTCACTCGGTCTGACTCTGAAGTCTGAACTGCCATAGGCTGGCTGCAGGTGCATGAAGGCGCTACAGTTCATCATCAATTAGTTTCGCACGTAGTGTTGTGTTTTCAGCCTAAGAAAAAGTGTTCTCCAGTGATCCATTCGCATAAACAAACAATATAGTTTGTTTTTATAAACATGTGCGTCTGTGAATCTGTCTCCTACTGACCTGCATAACTGCAATTTAAATCCAACTTAAAATATGTCATCCAACTTAAAGTATGAATGACGAATAGTGTTACCCTCTTTTTTCTTTATTTTTATAAAATTTTGTCCTCCCCAGACTAGCAGCTCACAGAACGTGGTGTAACGATCTTAATAGAAAAAGAAGTCATTTCCTTTGCCAATTAAGGAGATGGTTATAACGCTTTAAGTAGTTTAGGAGAAAGAGCAAATGTCATAATTAGAATAGTGTACCAGCCGGGTTTCCGAAGCACGTAGTTGATCCGAGAATTTTGATTTTTGCCCGCACTTTGCTTGGTTGACACATTAAATAAAAGTTGAACAGAGCGCAAAGCTGTACATCACCAACTGCCCGTAAGATAACTATTCCAGCTTCTCCGGCAAAGATATTCATCCAATTCACCAGCAAATCCCATGAAAATCAGGGCCAGCGGCTGAAATCAATCCCCACGTCTTTAACAAAAAACGATCTATGCCTTAGAGATTTGTCAAACTAACAAGGAAAAAAACGTACCTGCAAACCATCTGCTTTGAAATCTGCTGGTGCTTCTGGAATGGATTTAATTCCAATTAACATGAAAAGTTGTGCAGCAAAAGGTCAAAAGGAAAACTATGTTTTGGGAGAGATTCATTACCCATCAACAGAAGCATTGCAACCTTCAAGTTAGTAAGCGCTTCAGACTGCTTTGAAATCCAGAATGCCATTCTCTGCACAATGCACACGTCTACCATGTGAGACCAGCTTAAGAGCTTACACTATTTTGATCCTTTGCCTTGCAATCTTCATGCACGGATGAACACAGCAATACTGGTACAATCCAGACTCCAGAGCAGATGATGTAGGGAACGCATCATCATGCGGTAAGTACAAGAATGACCAACTACTGGAAACCTTTTTTTACTAGATTTAATCCTTCATGGCATGCATATCATCAGTTCATTGAAATAATAATCGTCAATAAGAAAGCAGCAGTTTTCCCTTGCACATCGTGAACGACAACCCAAGCACTAGCTTCTCCAGGATCCAGAACGGTAAAGCCATCAACATTGATCTCGATCTTCCTAAGAGTTGGTTGTCATTTCATCCAGCGAGGTGATGTCCCAGAGGCTAAAAAGTATGTACAGAACACCATGATCAATAATGCAACATCCATTAAAGGTCCTATTATTTGAACTGGACACAGATCGAGAACCAAGGTAGTAACCCCACAACAGTGTGACAATTATATGGTCATCATGAGTACCAGACATGGTGCAAAAGCATAAATTTTATTAGATTTTCTCCGATTAACACATCATATAAAAATGACTTAGACCTAAATATAATATCCAGCAGCCATCCACGTTTTTAGTTCTTGATATTTAACTTCATTAAATAAAGTAATGCTCACAAACTAGCCACATTGCGACAAAGAGAATGACAGCAGAAACTTATATAGTTATATTTGTATTTTGCAATTTAAGGTGGTATGAGTAGTTTACTTGGCCCGACCACCCGAGTATGTTTCACGGTTGCTATTTACACTATCTAGAACTGGCAGATATTACTTTACATTATCTAGGACTAAGAGTAATCAGAATCCGTTGTAGTGCTTGCAAAGAATAGGACCTACCACTATTCAGGGAGGAGATGGTCAAAAGCCCATATATCCAACTTGACAGCTCACAGAAATTGAGTTGTCTAACCATCCAAAGGAGAACACATTCCGTGGTTACATAAAATCATATCTGAACGCATTCAATGTGCATGGCTGCATTATGTGCCCTGCTATATGAGTTAGGAGGTGCCATCAATACTTAAGGTAAAAACCGAGGACAGTTTTATTCATCAATGATGTAGCCCTGTGGTTGGGGGCCCTGAACCCAGCATCCAACAACCTTGTTGCTCCTGTTATTCTTGTTGCACTCGTCAGTTGTAATAAATTCTTCTGGCGTTCTTTGCCGGCCAGGCAAAAAAGAGTTTGTTCATTTCTGCCCGCTCATTAGTCTATGTTCTAAAATGAAACTTCTTGTTCATACGAAGGATAATGTCTTCAAATGCCTCAAAGCCATCAAAACTTTGCCCTTTCTTATTCAAGTTCAGCAACCTATCATGAAGATCAACCAGAAAATCTCTTTGACTTGCCTCATCCAGCACTTCAAGCAATGAATTTACACATTTGAGCAAGTATGGGTTTGTCTTGCTTTTGAGTTGACTGACAAAATGATCGCATATATCTTCACATTCAAAGATCACTGCAGACATATTGACAATAATGTCAAGCCACCCAAAGACGAGAGATGCACCAGCTAAAGCCCATGTTTCAGTAAAACCTTTGCAACTAGCTGAAAAATTATCATTACTAATATGATCTTTTGTTTTTCTCTGCACCTCATTTGACTCCAGAACCTGTCCAGTGCTTGTGTAGCGCAGAAGCATATCACAGTCCTGATCGTTAACAGAACTAGAGGACACGAGCAATATTCCTAAAGGAATCCATAAATGCAGAAAATTAAAGCATATAGGAAGGTCTGATAGTTCTTCAGTTTGCACTTGACTATTAGCATTTATGCTACAGAACTTCACACATCGATCATCAAATTCTTTAATCAGGGAACTGACAGGGTTGGTTGACAAATGTAGCTTCTCTGTATCCCCCACTGTTGGCATTCTTAGTTTCCTCCTATGATTTACAGTACTAGTATGGTGGACATAGCTTGGGCCTTTTTTGTTGTTCCTGGCCCAAGAATGCGATAACTCCAAAATATTCCCAGCCAACATCTGGCGTTGATCTTCATTAGAGGGGCATAACACCCAAGAAAGGTACATGGCTGCCCTGTGAGCAAGATTGACATCTCGAATTGATTCAGAAATTATTTCCAAGGATAATGCTTCTGATAAATAGCCGTGTGAACCTTTCCGATGAAAAAGCAAAGCAGTTGCAAAATTGAACCAAAGAGGGAAATTCACAATCATCGACCTGCAGCACCACAATTGTAAGCTATTAGCGCTGCACAAAATGCTAAAAATCCTGATAGTCATGTTTGTTTGTTGAACAAGAGTACCAAGAAGAATTGTATTTTACTGATCCCTTAGATGCATGTGATTGTAGATTACTCCATGTAGAGTGAATGGTTGTTTTCTCCAAATTCTCTAAATGAATCATGGAGTCAATATATGAGGTTAGATCCACGAATGTTCTACATGATAGAGGCCCAGTTAGTATTGCAAGCAAGTCAATATGTTGGTGTGGGAAGTAATCATATGAAAAGGGAAGTTTCTGCCCCAGTTCCATGGATATTCCCCATGCCATTGGCTCAAAAAGTACATCTAATACTGATGACACAACTGCAGTTTGAAGATCTAGAACAGCACCCAGACCCCTGCATAAATAAATGATATATAATAATATAATATATGTAAAAGAATAAGTAAATATATAACACAAAAACAAGCTCAGGATGTTACATATAGTTCATTGGCAAAAGCAACCAAATATACAGAATCATGTAAATTTAACATCATTAATAGGGTGATCGATACAATACTAGTATCATTCAGCTCATTAAGGAAGGCAACGAAACATGAAAAATTCAAGATTCTTGTTATTTTTACTACCAGATGTATGAAGTTGGGGGAATGAACTGCTAATTGAATTTAATAACGAGTAATAGAATTTGTGCATGCATTTACTTATTTTCAGGTATTTTGAAGCCAAGCCCTGAAGAGATCATTGGTGTAGTCATCTCAAAATCTGTTTAGATCATTTTTTACATCTCTAAAATGAGCTTTCACTTTGCTCACTATAAGATCAATATACACCATCTTTAAATCGTAACACTTGTAGTTTTAAGTGTAAATATGCTTTGGATAAACTGACTGACAGAGGCACAAAAGACTGGGTCAAAGCAACGTATAAAAACATTTACTAAGAATGTTTTCAAGTGCATGTACTTACGTCACAAGAAACCAAGTATGAAATAATGATCTCATCTCCATAAAAGTAAGTGGTGAACAAGCCAAAGATATTACAATCACACGCCATGCCATCCGATCATGCAACTCTTTTCTGAGACAAAGCAAGGGCCTTCTAATTGCTTCCTGTAGTAGTGCTGAAAATTCATGTTTTAGAGTCGATGGATCAATATGCCATAAAAGGATCCTACCACAAAAAGAAGGCATTATGTTAATTTATAAGAGATATGTAAAAGAAGTAGCAGGAAGGTTTAAAAGGTAACAGAACAAGATAAATTACCACTTTCATATTAAAGAATAAATATAACAGATTTATATTTATGCCTGGTTGTTTGCATACAGTGATGCACGTACCCTGTAACAAATGGTCTCCCTGGTTGTTTGCTGCTGTGTTTGGGTACCCTGCTGGGTGAAAGTTTTACTTCTGTTGCAAATGCTAGATGTTTAGTTAACTAGAAAATGCTTCACTGTTATGGCAATTGGATGGCATTGTGTTTTTTTTTGTAGCTTTATTTATGCTTTAACTACTGTATGGTACTCTGTAGCTGTGCATCTTTTCCAGTAAAGGAAAAGGGCGGAGCGTATTTTGCTTCTCTCTCTCTCTCTCTCTCTCTCTCTCTCTCTCTATATATATATATATATATATATATATATATATATATAAACAGATTGTGTAAAAATTAAAACCGCCAAAAAGTTTGAAGGGAGAGAGGACAAAACAAAGGTGATTGTATTGAATAAGCTGAACAAATCACTAACTGTTGAGAAGTTTCCAAAAACTTTTGAAATGCCATTGCACTTTAGCATTTATTTCCTTGTTGCTACAACATGCTTGCGGCCAAGCAATTTTTCATATTCCTACAGGCTACAACATGCTCACGATCAAGAAATTGCATGTATTCAAACACAGTGGAGGACAGCGCAACATCAATACATATTCTGATTCCTTACATCCTTCTGTAATTAACAAATACATGACTGATAGCGTTTTATTATTTTTCTCAAGGTGGCACCGGTGGGCAAGGTGCACACCTGAAAACTATATGTTGACATGATAAATTCAGATGTTACTGACACATTTTTACCTCAGGAGTATTGTGTAATCATTGGTACTTTTACCTCAGGGGGATCGTGTAATCATTAGGAAGCACTTGATAAATTGGATGCCTCGTTAACACTGAAGAAATGGTCCCCATATCACAGGTACTATCTTCATCTTCTCTATAGTACGGGAAAGGAAAAAGACACCGGTAACGAGTGGATAACAATGTCGTTTTCACAACTGCATACAAGAGATCATAGGAGTGGCCTGCGACTGTGCAAGAAGAAACACAAAGGATCAAAAATTAAGTCGCTAAGACAATAAACTGAACATCATTTTGCAGGCAGAGGGTCACACACATGACTCTCATAAGTTGGCACACCAAATTGCAATTTGCAATAGTTGGATGCTACAAATACAGAAAGAAAACCACATCTCACCATCAGGATCCCCCAGTTTCTCCAGGAGGGCAGCGCACGAGCGGACCACCTCTCGGCAATCCCCTGGAGCTATGGAGCTCCCAACGCTGAGCACCTCGGCGCCGTCGATACGATCCACTCGACAGGATACCGACGCAGAAAGCGCGGAGACGGTGGTGCGGACCAGGCAGTCGACGCGAGCCCTATCCACCTGCACCACACCACACCATTCCATCCCATCAGCAAAACCGCACTCCACGAGGGTTAGCAAAAGTCCAGGAAAACTGCAGCAATGGGAGAAGGAGAGGGACTAAACTAGGTCGTTACCTCCAGTGGATCGAAGCACATGAGAGAGAGCACCGTGTCGAGAACCCTAGTCCCGGAGGAGGAGGAGGCGGCGCCGCCGGCGTGGGTGTTGAGGGCGGCGGCGAGGGAGTCCCCGGAGCGGCCGCCCCCGGGAGGGGGGTGACGGCTGCGGGCTAGGTCGGCGAGGAGGCGGGTAATGGCTTCGAGGGGAGAGGGAGGCGACGCCATTTTGGGTTGGGTTTGGGCGGCGGAGAGGCAGAGACTGGAGAGGGAACGGCGGGAGATTGGTGGGTGGCTGCCGCTGCCGCCGGCGAGAAGAGGGTTTTAGCGTACCGAGTACGACTCAAATGGGCTGCAATGAGGCCATAGCCAATTCTCTTTTAGGCCCATATGGAGATCCTATAATATAAAAGGCCCAGAGTGTCGTTTTGCAAAACTTGCCCCCAAAAATTGGAAATTTTCGTTTGCAAAATACAAAAAGAAAGTTATATATAAGCAAAGTTGTTGTATTATCTGCCACCCCAATATATTTTTTGCGGGACAGTTTAATTCACAGAAGTCCCTGGAAGGGCTTATTTGGTTTGAAGGAATTTTAACCCATAGAAATAGAAAAGGTGAAAAAATAGGAATGCATGCACACATCAATCCATAGGAATTTTTTCAAAAGGTTCGAATGGATGAAAAATTTCCTATGTTTTCTCTATAGAACTTGTAGGAAAGGAAAAATTCCTTTGGTTTTCCTATACTTCATTCCTACAAACCAAATGACATTCATAGGAACTAATCCATAGGAATCCAAATCCTCTACTTTTCCTCCAAACCGAATAAGCCCTAAGGGCGTGTTCCTTTGGAATGCATGAATTTTATAGGATTTTCACACCAACAATTCAATTCCCATGAAATTCCTCCAAGAAAAAATTCCTATGGTCCAAAGGATATCAAAAATTTCTCCATTCTAGAGAATGGCCCATGTTCCAAAGGATGTCTAAAAACACCTCCATAGAACTCGGGATAATCATCAATTATAAACACCGTTATGGTCAGCTTCATAGAACCTGTGGACGTTATCATATCATCAACATCAGTAGGGGAAGTGCACATTTTGTCAGGCTTATTCTCAAGTTAAAAAAAAAACACCAGGATCATAACTTTCTCATGTAAGCTGAAAGTTGATCATCTAGTTGCTTTATTATGACATCATTTCAGATGTCGCAATTAGCTTATACAACTCTTCAGCGATGGTGGAAGTGAAATTCAGGAAAAATAAGCTCTGGAGAGGTATTTCCATACAGGGCTTCTCCACTAACTAAGGCACATATCATTTTGTTTCAGTCTTCGGAGTATCTTTGTTTGTGTCTTTGCCAGATACAGCAGCTGTTGCTGCAGCTGTCATTGCTGCAGCCGCTGCACCAACCTTCGCACCTCCTGCAGCTTTCATCGCCGCACCAATCTTCGCAAATGCTGCTACCCCACCAACTAGGGCAGCACGCAAAGCAACCATTGGTCTGACCTCCATGGTATTATTCCTGAAGCGATTAACAAAAAACAAGAGCAAATATGGAACAAATTAAGTGAAAATGCCACCCTTATGAATTAGATTTAGAGAAAGTTATATGTGAGGATTTATTTTCCTATTCCCCAACAATTACTTAAAATGATTAAGGAAAATATTAATGACTATGAAACCAATAGGACTAGAACATATTTTTAAAAAATGACCCAGGCTAGCATATCTCCACATTCAATATCATTTTAGTTTAAAACAAACCAGGCTAGCATATTTCCACATTCAATACCATGTTTGTTTCTTCACGTATCCACACACGATAAAGAAACAATTCATAAGCTCTTAAGCGATTTTATCCATGTACGGCCAGCTGAACTCACAGAAATCACTCAAAGAAAATAAGAATTGAATGCATTTCCTGGCTAAATAGCAAAGCTAGACATTGATCTTCAATGGAATTATTCCTATGGGAATTAACAAGTAAATGATAATTTTCAGAACAGATTAATTGCAAGTGTTGCCCTCTGAAATAGATTTGCAGAAAGTGACATATGAATTATGTTTTGTTCTTCAGCAATTACTCAAAAGTTAAAAATGATCAAGGGAAATGTCGAAATGGCAATGGCTGTAAAACATATGGATTAAGAGGAAGTTGTTAGTTATATCCGTGACGTTTTATGTTCTTTAGCAATTACTTAAGAATGACCACAGAAAATTGGAATTGTTGTAAAAACAGAACATTTTCACTAGAAAAGATTATCATGTTGATTTTTTTTTCATTCGTCTCTATTAAAAAAAAATTCAAACGTCCAGCTACAAGTAGATAACTGCAAAAGCCAGTGGATAGCTGCTGCAAGGCCGAAACTCGGAAGAATGTCTTGAGCCAAGAAATTAAGCAAGTTACCGCTTAAAAGAATAAATTAAGTGAGCTACCGCTTAAAGAAAATAAAACTGAACACAATTTCTTGGATAATGCTCATGTCACGGATATAAAGGGTATTAAGTGGTAAGACTAAATGCACTGGGAATACAAGAGGATGGACTACAGGTCTGCTAGTAGCGACAAACTGGGAAAGAAAAATTACTCCTTGGAAGAAGGATGAACATGATAGAACTAAAGCAATCAGTTGAAATGTACAATTCATGTTTGCTACATAAAATCGTTTAAACTCGTTCATTCATGACGTTCTACGTGACAAGTTGCAGGATTCACCACCTGTTCAAGATTGGTTTTCCTCGTCGCTCAAGATTCCACGCCGAACTACTTAAATCTCCTATACTCCCAACCAATTTCTTCCTTTTTATTCAGCTACCCAACTTCCTAAGAACATCTAACACCGGTAGGAAAGAACAAACCAAAAGAAAACTCACCGAACAATCCGAGCAAGCTAGGGTTTGTCACCAGAAGAAACAGACCAATCCACGCCCAGATTGGTAGATCTCCACTCGGCGCACAAGTCCAGTAGAACGTAGGAGGAGAACTGAGACTGCGAGAGAGGCAGTGCTTCGGCGGAAGGAGGTCGCCGGAGAGAGCACAAGCCGAACGCCACCGCCGCCGCCGTCGCGAGCTGGAGACCTTGCAGTGGAGACGAGACGACGAAGAGAAATGGAACCAGTGGATCCGGATCCTCCGCACGTGGTGGCAAGTTGGGCCGAAAAGGGATACCGCTCACCTGAGGCCCAATAACTCCTACTTGCGGCCCATTAGTATTGGGCCGGAACGGGAGTGAGGCCCATGACACGGACCGTCCTAGCAGCATATTACCATATTAGCCCTTCCTTTTTTGAAGTTTTAAATCTAAACCCACATCAGAGAGAGGTACTTTCTGGAAGTATTATCAGAGAAACCCGGGGGTGTAAACGAAAAAAGAGTCACGGACATCTCGCGCGAGAGATGCTGCGATGCGGAAGGCCTTCTTATACCCAAGGAGGCTAGGGTTTTAGTGGCTTCCCCTTTCTCTCTCTCCCTTCGCTTTCTCGCCGCGCGGCTCCTGCTCTTCCTTCCCAGGGCTTCCCCTCCTCGGCGGCGCAGCGCATCGCATCGCCGGACGAAGAGCTCCCGGCGATGGGTGGCGACAAGGAGAACCTCGACCTCTCCGACCTCAACGCCTCGCTGCCCGCCGCCGCCGCTGGTAAGCTCCCGCGCCGCGGGGTCTTATCCTGTCGTCTCCTTTATCGTTTCCTGATCGATCCGTGTCGTTGCGTGTTTTGGCCACAGCTCTCAGCGCCGAGGACCGCGCCGGCCTCGTCAATGCCCTAAAGGTGAGTCGATTTGGATCGATTTTGAGGCGCTATTCGATTCGGGAACGGGGCGTGGTTGGTTGATTTTGACCTGTTAGTTTTCTCATCCCGTATGGTCCGATTCGGTTGCAGGACAAGCTGCAGAGCTTGGCGGGTCAGCACACGGACGTGCTTGAGGCGCTCTCGCCCAATGTCAGGAAGCGTGTCGAATATTTGAGGGAGATCCAGGTGGGCATGGAATTTCCTTGCCACTAATTTTCCCGTTTCTGATGTGAATGCTTTGCCAGATGTTGTTGTGTTAGAATATTATAATCAATGGTATAGCTGTTAGATTTAGCTTCTGGTAGACACTGATTTATAAAGATCTCATTAGTCAGCCTTATCTGTACTGCTGCGTTTTTATTAGTGCCCCTTAATTTTGTAATGATTCTGTAAAAAAATAGTTTTAGCCAAAAAAGTTCTGAGCATTACGTATATGTAATATTCATGTTAAGGAAGGAGCTCGATGATGGTATAATCAGGCTTTATTATGTCTGTCAGGTGTCGAATATTTATCTCTGGCCTATTCAAAGATGTTCACTAGTTACCATTTGTTTGCTGTTCTCTTGTTACTATTTGTTTGGTTGTGGTAGTAACTGATGGGTAACATCAGAATGACCTGTTCAACTTGCAGGATATCAATATGCTTTATCTATGCCGTAAAATTTTCTATCTCAAATTTTATAGAACTTATGTTGCATCAGAATGACCTGTTCAACTTGCAGGATATCAATATGCTTATCTATGCTGTAAAATTTTCTATCTCAAATTTTATAGAACTTATGTTGGATATATGAGAATAATTCAAGAGTGATGTTGATCATGGAATTCTCCTTGTGAAATGAATAAGTAAAGATATTCCTTATAAGGAGTTGTAAATTGAACAAGTAAAGATATTCCTTATAAGGGGGCCTATGGATGGATATGGATTGGGGTATGGTTTAGGCTGATCCCAGCTATCTCCTTTCACCAAGTCCTCCTTCCTAACCCTCCATCCCTATCCCACTCCTACCCCGAAATCCAAACAACCCCTACATGTGTCTATTCCATTCCCTATCCCACTCCTACCCCGAAATTCAAACAACCCCTACATGTGTCTATTCCATTCTGGCTTCTGGTGTAAAGAGGTTTTCACCGTTTGTCATAGCATATTTGCCTTGTTTGCTTAGATAAGATAATTCTTTTCCCGTATCAGAATTTTGTTCACTTCATTAGACCTATTCATACTTTTTCTGTGTTGAACTTCCCTTTGGTCGAGTAAGGGAATAAGGGCACTGGATCTTTTTAATGAGAAGGGAAAGTAGGTCAGCTAGTAAAATATGAACATAATATCTGCTGTTCGACATTCTATGCAGGGTTAGTCGTCTATCGTTATACACCACTGTGAAGGTCTTTACAGCTTCTTTATATGGTATATACAGACTTAATGTTCTATGCCGCTATGGTAGTAACAACCTTTGATATATCATTCAAATCTCGATGTTGAAACATAGAAAGCATGTAATGCAATTTCATCCCCTCAGGGAGAAGATTGGTCCAAGCTTTTATATTTTACATTCTTGGAAAGAGTATGGTTAATGTTTCTTTGGTAGTATGCTTTAAAACCGTAGACATTTTGCCTGTCTAAACTGTTGGATAATGTGATTTTGAACTTTATTGCTTTCTGTGTTAGCTTCATGGTAGTTGGTACTGCTTCGATTCACCCATTACTAAATTTGGGTAGTTCCAGGCATGCTGCTTCATTCCTGGCATTCCATTTCCCTATTTTTATTTTTGTGCAGTCAAACCTGTGATTTCTATTTGTATTCCATTCTGTATGTGCCACATATTCATGGTGAATTGTGCAGAAAGTTTTGTTTCATGCCATATCCAGCATGATGGACCAAATTCGATCAGTGCTCTACATAAAATTCACATTTACTCCATATATTGTAATTGCTTCAAAGATCCAACTTTCTTTTCACTATACTAATGCAGGGCCAGCATGATGAAATTGAATCAAAATTCTTTGAAGAGAGAGCTGCTCTTGAAGCGAAGTACCAGAAGCTTTATGAACCTTTGTACACAAAGGTACTCTTGTTCTTTATGTTTTCTTAAATATGTGAACAGTATTCCTTTTATCATTTTCTTTTGTGCCAGTTACGGAACCCCTGCCCCTTTGTCTGTTTTCCAGAGGTTTAACATTGTAAATGGAGTTGTTGAGGTTGATGGTGGGAATGACGAACCAGCCAGTGAAAATGCTGCTGAGGGGAAAGATGCAGATGGTACCAAATCAAAGTTTTATTTTATCTGTTGAATGTTTGACATTCTGATTTATGATTAAACCATTTTTTCAGCTAAAGGAGTCCCAGATTTTTGGCTTACTGCTATGAAAACAAATGAAGTGCTTTCTGAGGAGGTACTATAGAGTATGGTTTATTTCTGTGTTGTTTTTTAGGTGCATTACAGTATTGTTGATTGTGTTACTGATTTATTAGATCCAAGAGCGTGATGAGCCTGCTTTGAAATATCTGAAAGATATCAAGTGGGCTAGAATTGACGATCCTAAGGGTTTCAAGCTGGAGTTTTTCTTTGATACGAATCCTTTCTTCAAGAACTCTGTCCTAACAAAAACGTACCACATGGTTGATGAAGATGAACCAATTTTGGAGAAAGCAATTGGGTAAGTACTTTTGTACATTGTTGTTGTTTTCATTTATAAGGTTGCCATGTTTAATCCTTTGTTGAAACCTGTATGTGCATGCGTTGTTAAACTCACCATGTTTGCATGTTATGTGCACTGCAGGACTGAAATTGAGTGGTATCCTGGTAAAAACCTCACACAGAAGATTCTAAAAAAGAAACCCAAGAAAGGTTCAAAGAATACAAAGCCTATTACCAAAACTGAAGTCTGTGAGAGCTTCTTCAATTTTTTCAGTCCCCCGCAAGTACCTGATGATGATGAGGACATTGATGAAGATACTGTATGTTCTGTTTTGATATTTGACATGCATTTGTACAATGAAATCATATTTGGTGCGGTTTGGTAGTAAACTTGTTCCTTCAATTATGATAGGCTGATGAGCTTCAGGGTCAAATGGAACATGATTATGACATTGGGTAAGTATAAGTCATCACCTGCCATGTACTAATGTTTTATCTGTCATGTTGATAAGCTCTTATGGCTATTCTGCTGATGTTTTTTTGGTCGAAAATGTACTTCTAGGACCACCATAAGGGATAAGATCATCCCACATGCTGTTTCCTGGTTTACTGGCGAGGCTGTGCAAGCCGAGGATTTTGATGATATGGAGGATGATGAAGAAGATGATGATGAGGACGATGATGAAGATGAGGAGGATGATGAAGAAGAGGATGAGGATGAGGATGAAGATGATGAGGAAGAGAAAAGCAAGCCAAAGAAGAAGGTAACTTTACTATGTCATTAGAACCTATTTCTGTTTTCAGCAGCACTCTCCTATTTGACCAGTTGCTAATTCATTGCTTTTGTGATTGTCTGGACAGTCGGCAGGCAAACCAAAGGTACAAGCTTTACACCAACCTCAAACGACTTGACATTAATTTCTCCTTGTTTTGACTTGACATTTAAGCTCATTGGTACATTCTCTTCCAGCTACCATCGAAGGGCGGGGCACAAGGAGGTGCTGATCAACCAGCAGAGTGCAAGCAGCAGTAGAACTGTTATGGCTCGCAGCGCCCCGTGAGCTGTTATTTGTTGATGCAGTATTTTGCGTTGAACTGCCCAGGAGCTTATTGGTCGGTTGTGCACGGGTGAGGTTTCGTTGCTGGGATATGTTACCCGTGGTTTTATTGGGAAAGTTGTGCTGTGTTGGTGCCTTTTGGTGGTTTGGAAAATTGGAACATCTAAATTAGAGTATTATGTTTTAGTTATATGTAATCGGTTTATTAAGTTTGTGTAATTATCTCTGGGATCTGCTGATGGAACTTTTACTAGTATTCATTTGAGGCTTATGAAAAAAATTGAAATCTGTGCCATTTGATCTCATTGATCCAGCGAAGAGTACCTTTGTGTCATTTCATAGTTCCTGATGGAATCCAAGTTTATTGTGCTGAGAAATGAGGACTGAAGTTTTACGGTAATTGGCCTGATCATGGACAAATAAATGGATGGAGAACGTCAATTTGATGTGTATGGTCCATACTGATGATTAAAGTTGATCGCGGATGCACAAGGAGCCGACGACCACTTTGGCCAACCAGAATTAACCTGTGCTGACATCAAGATAGTTTAAAATAACTAATTTTAATTCAAATCACAAGTAGAAGGGTCATTACGATCGCACCGAAGCTGCAAATTTCAAAAATAGACGAAATTTCGCAAGAGAAATAACCTGCGCTAACAAAAAGATAGTTTAAATGACTAACTTTAATTAAAATCACAAGAAGAAGATCATTTCGATCAAATTTCAAAAAATGACGAAATTTTGCAAGAACTGAAGAGTGTGTTGTCATAGGACGAAACTACAAAGGGTACCCTCCAACATCTACGGCCCACTGGCCCAGCAAGCTGACCCAGAGCGGGCTGGGCTTGTGCTTCGTGGTCTCATACCAATCGTGCGGCGGCGGCGGCGGCGACGGCCGACGGCACAGACGAGAGCGAGCGGCGGCGGGGATGGCGGCGGTGTTGCGCGGGATCGGCGCGAAGCTGGGGAAGGTGAACCACGAGAAGGTGACCAGCGCGCTGCTGCTGGGCTCATTCGTGGTGCTGGGGTGGCGGTCGTGGGAGCAGCAGCACGAGATCGACGAACTGGAGGCCAGGAAGGCGTCGCTCCGCGCCGCCAACACCGCCATGTCCTCCACCATGTGGGCGTGGCGCGAGGAGCTCTTCGCCCTCGCCGCCGCGCCCTCCCCGCCCATCTCCGCATCCCGCCTCCGCGTCATCTACGGGGAGGAGCAGCCCGCCTCGCCCGCGTCCAAGGAGCCAGGTGCGTGTGCTTCACAGCTCCAATGTTGAATATGGTGGTGTCCCTTGCTAAATTTACAGTTTGTGGTGTTCTATTCATACTGTTATATGTGCCAATATTATTGGTAATCTAACCCTAGGATCGATCTCTGGATTGCGAAATCAAAGGCATTTATGAGAAAACTGCTTTAAGCTGTTTATGATTTGGTTGTATATGCAATTGTGTGTAGAATCTTAAGGCTGACAGCCTGGTATGGTCATATTTTGGATTGTTGTTTGAAATATTGCTGACATTTTGTGGGTTTAAGTTACATTGGACTGAATTGGCGGAGTAATTTTCACTTCAGACCGTTTCGTCCAAAGTGTCACTTTATACCAGGTTATTGTTACCAAAAGTGAGAACAATGGAGGGGGGAAGTCGTGTGTGCTGCATGCCTTGCACCTGCATGGCGTGCCCCCCCTATAGCTAGGCCACTGGTCTAAAGAACAACTATTTGGTATCAAAACTTGATCCAAAATGTTTAAATATCACAATGTTGGTTTGAAGTGCCATTTCAGTAAGATAAGTGGTCCAAAGTGAAATTTGCTCCAACTTTTGTAACATAATATTTGTAGTAGACAGCAAATGACGCTGGAGATGCTGTTGTTCATTGTAGGGCAAGTGGATAACAAAACAAGGTTGGCCAGAATTTGTGTTGTAGACTTACTAGTTGTATTTGTGTTGTAGTATTATCTGGCTGAAATTTCATGTTTGATTAAAAGTAGCACCATAATGTTCCATGGCTTCATTGTTCATAGTGTTTAGGTTATTTTGTTGTTCACTTTGAAGACATGTGGTAGGCTGAAAATACTACTATGGAATTTTTAATTGCATGAGATGTGTAGGCTTTGTTTTGTTAGCATGGTACCTAAGTACTAGATCGGGTACCTATGGGGTACCATGTCTAGTACTGGAGGTACCAGAGCTACCTACGGTACCATGCTGACATTATTATGTTGCCTAGGTAGCAGATCCGATACCTATCTGGTACCTACAATATTGTGCTGACGTCAGCACACACTAGCTATTCTGTTGGAATGGTATACTGTTCGGTAGTCTCCCTCTTTCATTTTATGGAAAAATTTATAATTGATCCTCTCTTTATTTGGTTTAGTGTCTAAATATAGACCTTTTCCTTGTTTTGTTGATGAAATGTTTGCAAGATTGTTGAATTTAATTTGCTTAACTGGTCTCAAGCATATCATAATATGCATATAATGGTGTGAGTTATCTTAACATACATATTACACACCCACAAAGAAAAGCATACTACACGCTGTACTGCCCTTCAAGGAGGATTATGGGTATTTGCTTGAACTTAACTATTTGTTGCCAGCATCATATCGTCATACCAATGTAAATCATCTATAGTAGAATGAGGATACACATAACTGTAGGTTGCATCAAGCAGCTTTATTGTTGACGGTCGATTTATATTACTGGTAATAAAAACATTGGTCCTTCTCAATTTGCAGGAGCAGATGCTGAGGAGGAACCATTTACTGTTGCATGAACTCTTTTCCAGTGTGCCTTACTTAGCATTGTGAAATAGCAAGAGAGGTCCCTGAAGGTGATAATGTGTTAGATGAACCTGTGTAATTTTGCACCGAGATGCAAACAATTTCCAGCTTTAACACAAGGAACAGTGCTGTCTTAAATACAGCTTTTCAATTCTATATAGTGAGCCAATGAAGGGTTTGTATTTTTCTGAAGTCAATGTTGTCCTCTCCTTGCATATTTGCAAACAGAGCCTGAACTTCGATGGTTTAAATGATTAAATCCATACTTATGTTTGTCTTGTTTGTAGAAGTACTGTTTAAATCCAAGTGGAAGATGGCATGGAAGATTCGGTACTGTTTAACACAAAAATGGTTTTGCCTTGTGTAGTTGTGTTTTGCAAAGCCTCATAGCAGCAAGTTTTCTGCTCTTTTGATTAGTTATTTGGAAATCCGTTGATATTGAGAACGCTTTGCATCTTTCTTGCCTGAAACTTAAAATCTTATACCCCAGTTGCATCCTCTGTGCTTTCTGTGTGCCATGTTGTTTGGTCATTTTCAATCAAAGTCGGCAATCTGTGTGTCATACTCTTTTATATGTAAGTAGAGATAAATTACCATTTGGGTAAAAAAAAAAAGACAAGCTGTGTTTCTAGAAGACAAAAAGAACGCGAGCAGATAGGAATCTTGCAGGTGTGAGCCATCCACCAATAAGATGACGAATGTGCAGAGATCACGAGAGAGAGAGAGAGAGAGAGAGGGGGGGGGGGGGGGGGGAGGTTGCAACACACTGTTGAAAGTACAATCTGCCAACGTGGACAAGATGTCCTTCTATTACTTTCGCATAAAATAATATAAATAAACCAAATTGGATATATTATATATAGTTGAAGTGTGAGTGGATCTGGCTGATGGAAATATAATAAGATGGTTCTCTGCTCCTGCTCCGAGCAAGAGAACAGCATGGAGGAAGAAGAAGGCAGGAGAGGGATCCCTTCTCTGCTGAATTCATCATCATCAAATGAACATATCGCCACTGATATCACTCAGGTGAGCTGATCTCTATCCTCTACTGCACTATCTTCTTTCTGGTCTTTTCCATCTTCAGTTCTTGCTCTTTTTTTTATTAGTTAATATTGGTTTTGGTCTGAACTTCTATGTCAGAATTAATGCTGGTGGTATGAAGTTTGAATGATTAGTAACTAAAGATTCATTCGTCCTTCAGCTTGTAGGATGGACACCGTTGATAGAGCTGAACCGGATCGTCCGAAAAGATGGGGTAAAAGCCCGGATTGTTGGCAAATTGGAGTCATACCAACCCCTCTGCTCCGTCAAGGATCGCAGTGCTCTGAGGTACTGAAAACTATGAACCCATGCTATTCGCTATTCGATGTTTCAATATCTCTGCAGATCACATTGTAAAGTTAGGCTATTTCATGATAATTTGATCAATGGCTCATACTCTGTGATACCAATTTTTCAGAATGATCGAGGATGCAGAGGAGAAAGGGTTGATCTCACCAGGCGTTACGACGCTAGTCGAGCCGACAAGTGGTAATCTGGGTATAGGTGTAGCGTACAATGCTTTGCTCAGAGGTTACAGGTTCATTGCAGTCATGCCTGCTGGGTATTCCCTTGATAAGCAGATGTTGTTGAGGTATCTAGGGGCCGAGGTTATTTTAACTGGTAAGGATGGAAAGCACAAATCTTTGGTAATTACTATAAGTTTTTAACTGTTGAAATCATTCTCAAATTTTGATATTTGCATTTGGTGTCCTGTCATTTGTCAATTGTGGGGACACAAGATACTGAACTCTCTAATTCAATGCAATACTGTTTCAGATCCTACACTAGGTTTTCAGGGACAATTAAACAAAGTTGAACAGATCAAGAATGATATGCCTAACGTACATCATCTTGATCAGTTTAAAAATGCAGCAAATCCTGAATCACACTTTGTATGGACAGGTACCTATTCTTACACAATGTAATGTAATCTACTAGTTAAAGAGTACTATAATAGCAGCAAGCCATATATTTTATTTGCAATGATCATTAACTGTAGAGGATTATACTGTCCTGGATTCAGACATTAGAAAACAAAAGGGCCTTTGTCCGTCTAATTCATACAATGAAATTCATGAATTTGGTGGGCTTAATATTCCTGTTATCCATATCATGATTTATGAGTCGGATAGTGTGATCATATTCAAATGTTGCCTATCCTTTTCTTCTAGGGCCTGAGATTTGGAAGGATACGGCAGGCAAAGTGGATATCTTTGTGGCTGGTTCTGGCACAGGAGGAACAGTTTCAGGTGTAGGGAAATATTTGAAGATGAAAAACCCAGCAGTTAAAGTAATTTGTGTTGAGCCTGCGGAAAGCCCTGTAATTTCAGGTAAGCCTCTACAGTAGCACAAGTATCACACTGAACATGTCAAAGAAAAAGTATCACCTCCAACGATAAAATGTTTCGACAAACAAAAAAGAATCTTTTGAGAAATGAACTGCTGCAGATATCTGAAATTGTGACCAAACAGACTTCTACAATAATTTTCCTCACATTGTTTTAGGTGGTAAGCCTTTGCGGCATAAAATTCAGGGAATGGGTCCAGGCTTTGTACCAAAAAACCTGGATATCGCAATCGTCGATGAGATCATCACAGTAACTGCACAAGATGCAATGGCTAATGCAAAGAGGCTGGCAAGAGAAGAGGGTTTACTTGTGGGCATATCATCCGGAGCTAATTTGGCAGCTTGTCTGAAGGTTCCAACTGAACTAACTTTCTTGTGGGCATATCAACTTTCTTTTGTCCTGATTATAGCTGCCCAGCGTTATAATCTTGTATTTTCTTCTGCTATATCGATTGAAACTTCGGGCCATTTGGTGCTGTTTGTTTGAAAAAAAAAACTTTCTTGCATTTTTTTTCATGTAATCTTTGCTTATCTTTGTAAGGATTTTTTTAGGTGGCATCGAGGAAAGAATACGAGGGAAAGATGATTGTAACCATTTTCCCTAGTGGTGGTGAAAGATACATGAACTCTGACCTTTTTGCACAAGTAAGGGAGGAGTGCAGCGCCATGACCTTTTGATCTCATGGCTTTTTCAGTTCTATTCTACTCTGTATGGAAGCCAAGGTAGGATTTTAGCATAAATATATAAGTACAATTAAGAACTAAAATGCAAGGAAAAATACATTGATCATTTATCTAATCTGTTTATTGGATTTGGACTCGTTACATGTTGATGCAGGTGGCTTTGTACACTGATCAGTGAGCAGAGTGTGGGGGGCAAATAAAGAAAAGCCGGATGTGTTGTGCTTGTTTGTTGTACGAAAATATGAAATAAGAGGACAAGCCATTTATTATTTTTTGTAAAGAAGACTATAATCTTTTGTCACGTGTTTACTCCATAATATTCCCTCAGAGCAATGCATAGTAATTTTTTTTATAAAAAAAGAAAAATTGAATAAGACATATACTACTATTGTAATAGTTACCATATGTTCTTGCTCCAGCTCATTGTTTGACTAGAGATACATGGCAGCAATATCCTATGACATCATCTTGATTGATGTGATTCTTGCTTGACTGATTTCATTTACATTTCCGAGATCATCTTCCTTGGTTGTAGTAAAGTCAAAATCATTGGAACACTCTAAGCACACAGGAAAAAGGAAGGAAACAAACAAACAATAGTTTTCACTAAAGAGATTCGAAACGCTACCGATATAGTAGGAGTACATACAATCAATATTGAAAAGGTTTGATTTTAATAGATTAAAAAAATGAGATAATTACATAAATATCGTTTTAATTTTTTATACAAAGGAAAAAGGCGGAAACCCCAGTCCTATGATTTTTGCAAAAATAATATCATAGCATACATTTGTTTTTTTTTCTAGCACGATATGGTGAAATAAATAATGGTCAAGGTGAGTATCGTTGGGACACTACTACTACTGAATCAGATTTTGTAAAACTAAACTTCAAAATATTATGTCGCAAAATTGAACGTTTAAATTACGTTTCACCACATTATTTTTGCCATCACCATTATGTAATTGAAAGGTCCATCATTAGGGTCTATTTGGACATTTGTCTCACTTTTCACAGTTTTTCGCCAAAAATGTACCAAGCGATATTTATCTCTAAAATTAACTCATCACATTCTAATACTGGTCAAATATTGACTGGCGATTATGGCAGTAAACCAAACAAAGATCCACATGTAATCAGACTTGTCTACCTTAAGCATGACAGGCACTGATATCTACGTCTAAAACAATGATATCCAACCAAATGCTCGAAAACTCGACTGCTCCACTCTTACCTACCGAAAATAATCCAAAATGATAATTGAATAAAAAATATTTAAATTTTATAGCACAATATAAGTATTTTTGAAGCTCTGATTCCAATGCATAGAAATCCATATATTTTTAGCCAATTAGCTGCTTAGAGGGAAACCTCAGTAATTCAAAATTTCATCACTGAGGTAACTGAAAGAAAATATTTTTCTATAACTTTAATAGTACAGCATATAAATATTTATATGTAGTACAACGAAGCAGCCCAAATGACCACGCGACATAGACAGACGTGAAGGCGTGAAGCACGTACTCCCTCCGCATTTAGACATTCACTTCTGGCTATATATTTGACATAAATGATGCACACTACTAAAATCTTTTATTTTCTTTGATTTCATAATTGTTGACATTTTGAATAATAACGTGGTCTTTAAAATATATCTTTGACTATATTTTTCTATTACTATCTTCGTTTTTAATAGATGACGTTGTTGATTTGTATAATTATATGATTGATCATTCGTTTTATTAAAAAATATAGTTATCATTTATTTTGTTGTGAGTTGTTTTATCATTAAACATACTTCAAGCATTATTCATATCTTATGTATTTACATTAAAATTTTGAATAAAACGAATGGTCAAATTTTTCTCCAAAAGTCAACGATGGTATCTATTAAAAAATAAACGGAGTATAATATATACAATAAATAAATATTTTTATTATAGTACTTTACGTTGTTCTGGTGTCTTTAAACTAAATATTTTTAAAATTATTAATAATCAAAATTATAAAAGTTTATACTCAATCTTTTTAAAACGTCAAAGAATTATAGAACTCTTTCGGTCTCAAAATATAAAAAATTTTGAATGGATGAGACATATCCTAGTCCTACGCAAGCTCTTCTTTTGCTTCTTAGCCTACGGGGGTATTAGCAACTGTTTTCAGTTGTTGTTCTCCTTCAGGTTCTTATGCATCACTCACCTGTGCACCACTAAAAACGTCACTTCTTGTTCGACTTGTATGTGTTAAGCATGTCGCCATCGTTCATCCTGAGTCAAGATCAATCTCTTCATGAGATTCATGGTTACATTACTGATAGCTTTCTTATTCGTAGACAAAACGGATTTAAAATGATCTTACTTTTAAGGATAGAATGTGTTTTATCAATTTAAATTTTTTTATATATATTTTGGGACCGCTGGAATAACAAATACCAGCAGATGGTCAGAGTGGATCAGTGGACGGCTTTGTTCCTCACCTCATCTTCTCAACTTATCACTCTTTTTTTTCGCGCGCACGTTTTTCAAACTACTAAACGGTGTTTTTTTTTGCAAAAAGTTTTTATACAAAAGTTGCTTAAAAAATCAAATTAATCCATTTTTCAAAAAAAATTAGCTAATACATAATTAATCACGTGCTAATGGATCGTTTCGTTTTTCGTGCGCAACTGTGGGCGGGAACACAACCACACGAAGCCTGAGGAACACAGCCACACAAGAACACAGCCTGAGTGGAGTGGTCAGCAACCTCGTCCTCACGAGTCACAAACAAAACTATAAACTCTCCTCTACAGTCTGCAAAAGAAGCCACAGTCGTCAGTGCCTGCCTGTTACCTGTTCGATCCTCCTCCCGTGAGAGAAGCCAAGGAGGAGCAGGAGATCAGCCGGCCATGGAGGGAGAGGGGATTGGGAGGAGAGGCCTTCCTTCACTGCTCGCCTCCTCTTCCAGCGAAGGCGGCGGAATCGGGCAAGAACACATTGCCTCTGACGTCACACAGGTTGAGTGAGCTCTTCGTCGTCCCCTGCTCTTTCCCTTTCCTTTTTTTTGGGGGGGGGGGGGGGGGGGGGGGGTTAAATGTCTCCTTCGTCTTCGTCTTAGTTGCTGCCAACTTGGAACTGAGATTTCTTTTCTTTGAGCTAGCCAATCATCACACTCTCCGTTGAGATTAATGGTGGATTTCTTTGACGAGTTCTTCAGCTCATAGGATGGACGCCACTGGTCGAGCTGAAGCGAATAGCCAGCAAGGACAGAGTAGATGCCCGGATCGTCGGCAAGATCGAGGCCTATCAGCCCCTTTGCTCCGTCAAGGATCGCAGCGCTTTGAGGTTCTTGTTGAATTATCCTTTTATTCAGAGACTCAGTTTTCTTATCAGGAATCCTAGCTAATCAATACGATTGGACAGACTGAGGTTGATGCAGTCGAACAGTTGAATCCTAATACTTTATTGGTTTGAACATTTGCTCTTGGTTTTTCCAAGAACTTTGTAACAAGTGGCTATAGCTTCTTTTGAAGTGAAGACCGGATTGTCCATTATCTAAAAAAAGTGAGGTTGATGTAGTTGGAGTTAAGAATCCCAAGTTTCAGCTAGACAGGAGTAGTATTTATTGTCTAAAAAAATAATTTACTGTTTGGTTGTACAGTAGTGATAGCAAGTTTTTCAGATGGCAAAAAAATTAATCTTGCACCTTGACTGGTTATCTAACTACTTGTCCTGCAACTTGCAGATGGCTCATTTCCTGGTCAAAATATTTAGCATAACTTTATGGAATTATGAATTTATCTATTTCCTTGTGTTTTGCTTTCTAGAATGATTGAAGATGCAGAAGAGAAAGGGCTGATCACTCCTGGTGTCACGACTCTAGTTGAGCCGACGAGTGGCAATCTGGGTTTAGGATTGGTACTCGTTGCTCTTCACAAAGGTTACAGGTTCGTTGCAGTTATGCCGGGTCAGTACTCGTTTGATAAGCAGATCTTGCTGAAATACATGGGAGCTGAACTGTTTCTATCAGGTAAAAAACTAGAAGCATGAAGTTGTAGCATCAGCTTGTCTCAAGGGAAAAAAAACTTGCTTAATTTTCCTAGCATATATCACTGAAAATTTCATTCTTTTTTGGGGGTAACTACATGGCAGATCCAACACTTGGGTTTCAAGGCTTAGTCGACAAGGTCGAACAGCTCAAGAAAGAATTACCCAATGTACACGTTCTTAATCAATTCTCAAATCCAGCAAATCAGGAGGCACACATGAGATGGACTGGTACTGTCCCAAGATGACTTGACAAATGGTGTTTTAATTTCAGTGAAAAAAAAAAAGATAACCTCTTTCGTCATTTGTAACAAAGCAATGCTCTCTTATAGTCTTATTGACCTTTTCCACTGCAACTTGACTGTTAACAATCTATGCTCTATTTCTTTAAGCTTATGGGCACCTTAGTTGCTTTTTATATGTGTCCCATCCAGCTGTTCAACAATTCTTCTTCTTTTTTCCTTTTTTATGGCCAAGGTGATAAAATGATGTCTATTTCTTTCCCTATTGCAGGACCTGAGATTTGGAAGGATACTGCTGGCAAGGTGGACATATTTGTTACCGGTTCGGGCTCAGGAGGTACAGTATCTGGCGTTGGAAAGTATCTCAAGATGCAAAATCCAGCAGTGAAGATCATTTGTGTGGAGCCTGCAGAGAGCCCAGTCATTTCAGGTAAATTATAACATATTATCTGGTATCACAAATTATAGAGATCCAACTTTGTTTGGATAACATATCATGCGGTAACACACATCCGTATCGCACCGCGACAGCAGTAACATAGTTTTCCAGTGACCCTGACAAACTGTTACCTGTTTGTACTGTTTAGGTGGGGAGCCAGGTAAGCATAAAATTCAGGGAATAGGACCAGGACTCATACCTGATGTGCTGGACACCTCGGTCATCGATGAAGTCGTCACGGTAAACACCGATGAAGCAATGGTGAATGCAAGGAGGCTGGCAATGGAAGAGGGCCTCCTTATGGGCATTTCTTCTGGGGCAAACTTGGCAGCTTGCTTGAAGGTTCAAAATCTCCTAGCAAAACTCATGTCTGAATGTTTATTCCTTTTCTTATCTCTAGTAATCTTCTCCTATCGAAAATTTTTACACATCCTTTCCTCTAGTAATATTGGAATCTCAAATGCATAATTAGGTCGCGTCGAGAGAGGAAAACAAGGGGAAGATGATTGTCACCATGTTCCCAAGCGGGGGTGAGAGGTACATGAACTCTGACCTCTTTGCAGCTGTGAGAGAGGAATGCAATGCCATGACATTTTGATCTCACTGGTTGTTCAGAAGAATCAAGAACAGTTCCGTGTAAAACTATAGGAGTGTAACTTGTACCACATTGTACGCATAGCACGATCTTGCAAAGGGATTTGTCGGCAAGGAGCCAAAGAATTTGTATGAATTGTATATTTGTATTAGTCACTAAATAAATGAAATAGTTTGCTCACTCCGTTTGAGTAAATTTCGGAAAAGATATTTGTCATAAACTACAGATCAAGTGATAATATCATAAAACTACCTATTTAGTATTGAGTTACCAGAGAGCTACATATGTAAGTCACGGTATCTAAAAACTACAGATTTAACAACAGCGCTATCTATTTAGGGTTCATTTCTCGATGAAATGATCCTTTTTTTTGCCCAATTTGGATGCATAAAGTACATCATTTTCTTGTGTGCTTTTCACCTTACACTGCGTGCTAATTAGGACACAAATGTAGCAGCAAATAATTCATATTTTCCATCTGAGAAATTGGTTGGCACGAGCAACAAATTGACCATGCAATTGCAGCCACAGTTTTGAGTAAAAATGGCAGGTGAAACAACGGAAAGATTAAGCCGTTTATGGCACGAGCATTTCTACTGCTTCACTGTCGCCAACTTATGAGCTCCGTTGCAACAGCCTCCGGCTGCAGTTAATCACTTAATTAGGCGCACTTAATTTGGGATTAACTAACCTTAACTTAGACCGCGCCTCTCGTTTATTAATCGACGCGAGCCCACGACGGCAGCACAAACACACACACACCAAGTCAAAACGAGTGGGATTGGCCGTCGTGGGCCGTCCGATCAGAATCCAACGGCTGAGATCTCAGCCGTTGACCGGACGGCACCGACGGTGTAAGCCTCCTCCTCCGCCGCGCTGCTGCTGCTCGCGCCAAGATCGGTGACGTGTGGCGGCGGCGGCGGCGGTGAGCATGGCTTTTCCACGGGAGGGAGGCAATGGCGGCGACGGCGGCGAGACACGCCGGGATCATGCCGGCGGGGCGAGGGAGGAGAGGGCGTCGTCGTGCTACTCGTCGTCGTCGTCGAGGCAGCACGGGAGCGAGCAGCCGCCGCCGACGCAGCAGATGGAGCGGCTGTCGTCGGCGGCGGAGGAGGGCGTGGTCGTGGTCGGCAGCGGCGATCCCGGTCGGATTCCGGCGGCGGTGTTCGAGCGGGACACGTCGGAGTCGAACAAGGACTGGAGCATGATGTCCACGGACTCGGTGTTCGCGCTCCAGGTGGCGCCGTCCAGCGACTTCACCGGCTTCTTCCTCGCGCACCCGGAGCTCATGGACATCGCCACGCCGCCGCGCGCCAGCTCCGCCGCCGGCGGCGGCGGCGGCGAGGCCGACGGCCACGCGCACTCCGCGCAGTTCGAGAGCATCCCGGAGCTGGGCGAGGCCACCATGCGAATTCAAGGCCAATACTCCTTTGCCTTCCCCACGTACGCGCTCCAAATCCCATAAAATTTCTCAAATTCTCATGCCAATTTCAGTCACATTTCAAACTATAATTCACACGCTTGCTCCTGCAGTTTGGTAGAGGTCAAGAGGCACAGTTCCAATAACCCTCAGGAGGAGCACCCGATGGCGGCGACGACGTCGACAGCAACGCCGCCGCCGCCACCGACGGCAGAGACGGCACCGGCGCCGGTGAGGACAGAGACAAGCAGCAAGCCAGAGGAAGCTCCAGCGAAAGCAGCAACAAAGGGAGGCTGGCTCCCGTGCTTCCCTTGCTGCTAATCGCAAGCGAATGCATGTAAAATTCAGTCTTGTTCGGTTATTCCTATGCAGCTCAATGCTGAAGTGTGTGCATGTAATTCAAGAACCATCCTTGTGGTTCAAACGGTAAATATATACTCCCTCCATTTCACACTATGAGAAACACTAACATCCATATGAAATTTGGACACATGTATGAAACACATACATGAATATATGCATGGACCTATTTAAAACCTAAACGTCTTATAATGTAAAACAAATGAAGTATTTTTTGGAATGTCAAACTGTAAATATTTGAATACATGTTGTACATAGAGCAAGAAATTCATACACGAAGAACTCAACGAAAGGATGGATCAATCACTAGTGACAAAGGATGTACTTCAAGGTCTGAATGTAGACAACCAGGCAACGATCAGAAGTGCAGTATGGCTGAAAGACTGAATTCAGAAGCAACTTAAGTGCCATACCACACAGAACTTCTGTATGATGTGCATCTACAAGTTCAACGCAATACCAAGCATGACACAGCAACAAATTGACATTCCATTGGTCATTTGCATTACACAGAACAACCTTAATGCAAACAAATAAAACGAAATGAAGCTCTTGAGTTGACTTCATGATGCAAACCACTGAACTAGAAGGCCTAACTACCTACTGGGTGGAGACTGGCACGCCATCTTCGTTCTGCGCAGCTTCAGTAGCCATAGTTTTCTTAGCAAGTGGCTTGGGAATATCAAGGTCATCTTGGATGCAACGCTGTAAGGGGTGCGACAGAAGAATGCAAGTCTGACGGAACAGGATACGAGCAAGCCCCTGACCAGTCTCTAGAATGTATCCCTCATACTGGCTGACATGCTCAAGTGCATCAACCAAAGCATCATATACCTTTTGTGGACAGTTATCAGCAGTAGGCTTGTCATGAAGATAGATTATGTCCAAGGTGAAATTCTTTTGCTTGATGGGCCACTGATGTTGAGGCTTAGTTGAGGACCGGCAGTAGATGAGTACCTGGAAAGATTAGTTCTCACGGAAGTCAAGACTAAGAACATTTATATCAAACACACCCCCTTTCACATTAAAATTGTAATTGCATCTTACATATATTTACGTACAGCATATTTCCACACCATAATTAATTTTGTAAACTGTTCTAACAAAAATAAATTACCAGGGGATTGAATAATGCATTTGAACCATGGAAATCTAGAGGTCACATGACTCGTATCTGTATATGTGCCGTATAGCCGTTTCGTATAAGTAGAATTATTTTTGCTAATGCTACATCTGCTTCATATAAGCAGAGTTATTTTGTCACTTGGAATCAATGTTGGCAAACCGAGTGTAGGTATCTTGCCCCTTGGGGGCTTGATGTTATATGAACACTATCATAGATCTGAGCATTTCCCACTTGATACAAGGGCATGGTAGGCTAGGTGGTACAGAAATACAATACAGGTGAATTACTAAGCAGCATATTATTAAGAAGGAATGACTATGCCAGCATGGTTATATAAACAGTGTTCTGCCTTGAGGAGAACTGACCACCACTATTAAGAAGGTAGACAAAGTTACTGAACATTAGCCAAGACTCAATAGCTGGTAAACAGTTCAAAGACATGATTACAACATGCTTACCACTCTGAGTAGGCGGCCTTGCAATTCTGCTCTTTTCCCTTCCTGGTAAGCTATCTTGAAGAGTTGAGTGAGATCAGCCATCATATATCTCGTTTCTGACGCATCCAGGGATTGGATTGCCTCCACTGCAGAACCAGCATCATTGCTGAAATCCTTCTTTACCTTTAAATTCAGAGTAAACCATGTCATTCCCCTAATTTATCATCACATTTTTTTCAACACAAGAAACTAGCAAAGGCAATTCCTTCGGGGGAATTGTGTGGGGAGAACTAGACTCCCAACCTAAACAATCTCTTGGTGTATATTTCATCCCTTCGAATTATTACAAACAAACATTTCCACATAGTAGCATTTCAGGAATCAAGGTTTCTAGTGAGAGAAAAAATAGCATCAAACATTACTGTAAAAACAGTTAACCCTAAGATTTAGAAGAGAGAGGAGAGGCGAGGCAACAAATCTCTCGATAACGGATTGAAGAGGTATACCAAGGAGACGGTCTCGCCGAGGGAGGCGAAGGCGAAGCGGTGATCGGGGCACATGGTGAGCTTGCTGTGGACGAAGAGCAGGAGCGCCTGCTTGACGGCGTCCATCCTCTTCACCGGCGGCCGAGCGGCCTGCCTGGCAGCAGCTGCGGCCCCCGAGGTAGCCCCCGCGGCGCCCGGCGACACGGCGGCGAGGCCCGGGGCGATCCTCATCTCGGAGCGCGTCTCCAGGTCGACGTCGACGCAGAAGAGGATGTCCTCCGGCGGGAGGCGGCTCGGCTGCAGCGTGAACCGCGGCGACGGCCCCGCGGCGGACGGCGAGCCGCCGCGGTGAGACGTTGGGTCCATCGCCGCCAGGGGGCAGCGCCGGCGAGGGGTTCGGCGGTTGGGGAAATGTGGGGATCGTTTCGTTAAGGCCAAGGGCCTAGTCGAGGCGTTATTTCAATCGAATTTATCCACGAATTCCAATCGAATTTCCTGAATTTTTGAACATATCGAGCCGGCTCGAACTGTTCGTTTCGAACGGTTTTGTTTGAAGTTTATCGAATCTTCATTCGCAGTTTCTAAAAATTCATTCAAAATTAACGAAAAATCGATATGTTGATGAGGTTCGAAATTCACTAGCCGGAGTGCCGGACGAGATTGTAAACCCCGTTGACTAACATACGGACACTCGCCTGAAATAATCGAATGATGTACCCTCCGTTTCATGTTTCGTATTAAAAGTCATTTGATTTTTTATCAAAGTTTTTTAAATTTGATTTACTTTATAAAAAATAGCAATATTTACAACATCAATTAAACTAATTAAATTTAACATTGAATATACTTTGATAATATGTTTGTTTTATATTAAAAATGTTAGTATATTTTTTTACAAATTTAATCAAACTTTTTTAAATTTGACTAAAAAAAGTCAAACGACTTATAATATAAAATGAATGAAGTATATTACATCTCAATAACCTAGGAGAACCATTCATCCAATTTTGGGGGCTAAAAAATTGGAATTATTTACTGTTTTCTATTAAACTAGCCAAATACATGTGCTTTGCTATGGACTAAAACAAATTAATAGTGAGTTTTTTGGGACAATTTTATACCTGTAGATGCTATATTGTACATGTGATAGAATCATATATGTAGAAAGATTATTTTATAACATAAAAGTACATGGAGTAGTTGGTAAAAAATATGAAGTAGATAGTAAATAAAAAAGATTATACTTGGTGAGATGATGGCGGATTCATCGGCACCACCATTCACCATTGCCCTCTTTTAAGAAGAGTATAGATGTTTCCTTAATTTTAGAATCAATTTAGGTTTTTTCATATCTTTCGTCCACTCAATCTTAGATTTTGAATAGTTCAAAATAAATACGGGAAAACACAAGTGGTTTGATGATAGAGTCGTAGGTGCGTTACTCCACCCACCGAGATTCGAAGTCTTAGATTTTGAATTGTTAAGAATAGATACGAAGAAGCATTGGTGGTTTGATGATAGAATCGGGGGTGCATCATTCTATCCATTAGGATTTAGATTGCAGTGTCCTTAAATATATTTTTTATCAAACGCCTCCAAATATTACGTACATGTAAATGGATCTTCAATAAAAATTTATGGGTATGTAAGTGTGATGTTACGTGTACAGTGATACGTCTGCCATGTATAATTTACGTTGAAAGTATTTTTTTTCAGTAAGTTGTTTTCGGTTTATAAACTGCAAGCCAGCACCCAATCATGCCCGAACTCTTAAGGTTGGTTTCATTCTCTCATAGTACCATGCTAATTGATGAACTGGCTACTGCGTACTTCTCTTGTGACTTCTAAAGCCTATGTATACATCAAAACGGCAAGTTCAATTCTCCCCTTGCCATTCTGATGAAACACGATCCAGGATCCATGCATTCTCATTTCAACTTCACCAAAATACGCACGTAGATGGAGAATTTTCACTATACGGTAAGAGAGTGAAACCACCAACTGAATTTCTGATGAATCTGAATGCACTTGACCATCATCACACTAGCATCTCCCTGAAACAACCCTGCCACCTATACACACACACGTATATATACGTATACACGGATACCGAGGCTGCCACGTCACTTCCTCTCTGCCGGCCGGGTGCGTCAAGAATATTGCGCGGCGTTCGAGGCGCCGACGACCGGAGGAGCGGCGGCGGTGGCCGGAGGAGCGTCGTGCAATTGGTGGACGGCGAACGAGCTGGACCGCGACATGTGCCGCGAGTAGCTCGACGGGCGGAAACTGCCGGCGGCGAGGTCGTCGGCGTCGGCGTCGCCCTCGCCTTCCCTCTCGCCGGGGATCTTGCACTTCTCCCCGAGGATGATGGCCTTCTTCCACAGCGTGTCCTCCGGCTCCACCTTTTCCCGCCGCTCCCGCCGGCTCAGCCTCATCTTGTCCGGGATGTTCATGCTCAGGTTCTTGCTCAGGCTCATGGTCATCGACATCCGCCGCTTCGACGTCGACGCCGGCAGCGCCACGCCGGCGATCGGCCCGTGCGTCGCCAGCTCCGGCGACAGCGTCACCACCGGCGCCTTCTCCTCCTCGCCGTCGTCATGGATCTCCGCGTTGACGTCGGAGGCGGCGCCCGTGGCGTCGTCGGCTGCTGGGCTCGCCGCCTTCGGCTTACGGCCGCATGCCGAGCACATGGACGACGCCAGCACGACGGTGGCGGCGATGCACGCCACGAAGAAGGACAGTGCAATGGCTTCGTGGCCAAATGAGTGTTCGCCGTCCGGTGGCGACGGCGGCGGCCACCTCGCCATTTGTCTCCGGCGAGGTGAGAATGTGTTCTTGCGTTGATGGCCTTTGGGTGGGAACCTCCCGTTTCCAAGTTGGAAACCGGAAAGGGCTGGGCCGAATTCAGGTTGTGCGGATGCGGGACAATATTGCTTTGGTTCTTAACAGGGACAAGCTAATTTTAGGGCAAAATTTTGTTGTGACTTGTGAAAAAATAGGATTTGCACAAGGGCATAACTCCAGCTAGACTTCAAAGTGGACAGGTAGATTGCATCCTTAATTAATAGATGAACAGAGTTTCAGACAGCCAATAATCTAATTTACTGGTATGACCGTTGTTTTACAGAGTATGGCGTAGCAACAATCAATTGGTGTTTCCTAACCTTGCAAGCTGAATATTCATGCCTGAACTCGTCCAGTTACCTTCCTAGTGTAGAGTACACTGAAAATTTCTGGAAAAAAAATTGTACACGTTTATGTTCTGATCATTTATGAAAGCTGTGGATGTTTTGCAGGGGGGGCACGCTAACCTTCCGAGAATCAATCTATCTCCAGGAGAATGCAAAAGTGGACTGGAAGTTCCGTGGTATTTAGAGTTCAGTTTTGCTGGATTTTGAAGGTTTCTTCTTCCCTTGCCACCATTTCTTTACGACGTTTGACACCTTGTTCACATGGCCTTTTAATTTTTTGCCTGTATCCTTTATCTGCTTCACAATTTCTTGTTTTAAATCTTTCTTTGGTGAACCCTTATCTTTTAAAACTTTTCCCTGGAAGGAATGTGAGATGTATGATTAAATATTAGAATCAAAATAAAAGTATCTTAGATAGAAAGGTCCAAAATATTACCAAGTTCTTTGGGAAGTCATCCTCCTCATCTTCATCATCATCATCGTCATCACCATTGACACCGAAATTGTTCTTCATCAGATCATCTCTAGAGTACATTTTCATGCTTGGAGCTCCTGGAATACCCTGTCATCGATGGGAACTCATGAAATTGAATCTACTTGGATGAAGCTATAGAATTTACTGCTAGAATGTTTACCTCCATCGATTTCAATATCCTATCCATCTCAGCATCTTTTGATGGCTTAGCAGCAAAAGGTTCGCCAGGGACGCGATCCTGCAGTTTTTGCAATGGATGTATGTCAGGAATGCGATGGTTCAATCTTGATGTTCTAAGCTTCACATACGACATACCTCTTTTGTGGCCATGAAGCACACAAATCAAATTATCAAGTTTAAATGATGTGATAAGTAAAAATTAATTCCTATATTGAATCTACTGCTATTCTTCCCCTTCTAGTAAGGCTGTAAGGGTTTCTCGTAGTCAATCATATGAATCAATGCACTTATAATCAGGAAAAACTAAGTCACTAGTACCAATGCAATTATGTGAAGAATAGAATCACAGAACTTCTACGCCTTTATCCACGGTAAGTGAACTGTTATTAAATTAGAACAGGCAATTTCTACCAATATGAAACTTATGGCCTGGAAAAAATAGGTAAAGGGGTCATCTTCAGGCTAATGCTAATATGCCAGAAATACACCTGCATTCAACATGAATTTTTACATCTTGCTTTCATACAAGATAACAATAGCTCAAATATTGTCAACTAGTTAAATGTCTATGTGAACACTGATACAAAGTGTCCGAATAAATATTGGAGTTCCTTTTCTAGTGCTGCTAATCTATATACATAACTGCCACTCTACCAGTGATAAAGCCTTCTAGTATTTCAATGCCCCAATCGATCATCTTTACAACACTACAACTAGCGATGTTCATAGATAATATCTGCATAAAAGGGAAAATAAGATGAAAATATCCTCACTTTTGGAACTGGTGGTGCATCCACAACGCATGCTTCAGAAAGATCTTTGCAAAGAAATTTGACCAGCTTATCAGGTGAAGGTTTTTTCTTGTAGACAAATTCAGCAACATCGGTATCAGCATACCCCATCACCTGCAATGGATTTAGTTTGGTTTGCTAAGAATCACAAAATTCAATACAACTAAAAGTGGTGCAGATATGTTTAAAAGTTACTATGATCTGCAAATAAATCTTATGCAGATCCTATGAAATATTAACATGATTAAACTCCTTGCAATCCATTCGAACTGACTCATTATCATAAATCTTATTTAGTCAGTAAGTCATTAATGTATTAATCATGCAAGATTAGCATGTCAAGATATGGTCTTGTGATTTGTGAAACATGTGTGTAATAGTGTTTAACAACAATAAAGAAAAACCGATCAGATAAGCATTGATCTTCACCTCCTGACATGCACGCTCAATGGTTTTGCATTCTGCATTACAGTGCCCTTCCTCATCTTGCTCAACAAGCTGTAAAAAGCTTCTATAGATTAGATTGGGAAATAATACAAACAAGTGAGTATCACAAATTAACCACAGCCAAGATCAAACAGATTCAGATAGAGTTTTTCTTTAAAAGGTTTACAGGTAATTCATATGAACCTGGATTGGACTAACAAGTACATCTATTGATAATTTGAAGATGAACTATGTTCAGAAGAAAGTTTTAGTAGAGTTTTCACTTTCGGTGGCGTTTCTAAGTGGAAAATCAAGAAGGCTAAGTACTTATATAGTTATGTGTGTACTATGTGAAAAAAGATAAAAATTACGGAGCCTTGACATAAACAAGAATTCACATCATAAATTCAACTACATAAATTGTTTTTGGGTAAGGAATAAGGTGGGCCAGGTCATAACACTTACGTTTCAATCATGTGTTTGGGTAGAATTATTGTTTGTGATTGGTGACAGTGAACATATTTTAACCTGGGTCAGTGTATGAGTAAAGCTTTGGCTTTGTATCTAGCGGTGTTGAAGCAGATTTCATAGCTTTTTAGTGCCTGGGTTTCATGAACATATACATACATGAAGGAGCAATTTTCTCTCTAGTGACCAGAGACAAGCAGATCAGTCTAGTTTGAAGATTTAGCAAGCGCCAATCCACACACATCTACACTAACATCAGCTTAAAAACAGAGGATGGCAACCAAATTACCTCGAGCTTATCGCCTTTCTCTACGATATCGATCTTGAGCATCCAGTCTGCCTCCTGCTTCTTCAGGTTGCACACATTCTCTGCGATCTCGATTATCTCGATCTCCGGCACCTGCAACACGCACATTCTCACCTCAAACCCATCAGCACACCACCACAATCACCGCAAGTCCACCGAACCGGAAACGAAAATTCAGTACCTTCTTCGTTGGCGGGAGCGCCTGCTGCTTCTTCGCCACCTGCGCCGAGATCTCCCGCGCAATCCGCTCGCAGACCTGGCACCGGATGTAGGGGATGTCCTCCTTCCTCGCGGCCGTCGCCACCTTCTTCTGCCCCGCCGCCGCAGCAGGGTGGAGCAGTAACACGGCCGTCAGAGCGACGGCCATGGCCACGGCGACGCCACCGCCTCTCGCCATCTCCGATGAGATTTTAGTTTTTTTCTTCTTTTTTTTTCCCTTGTCTCACTCGCTGCTGCCGCACAACGGCACGAGCAAGCAGACTTGAAGCGGTGCGGCGCGTGGGTTGTTGGTTTGTTGGGTTGGGTGGCCCGCTGCCTATGTGGCGGGAGAGATCTGCACCGTCCGATGGTGCACGGCAGCCCGATCGGACGGTGCTAGGGAGTTCTGGGACGTGCCGGCCAATGGGAGGAGGCCACGTAGGACGATTGACGTGGTTCGCGGCCAATGAGACGGATCTCGCGGCGGCCCAGGCAAAGCGTGCGGAGCGGATGGACGTACGTGCCGTGCCGAGCCGGGCCGTAGCGAAATCGAGAGCGTTTCCACGGCACGGGCTGGGCCGTGCGTCCCCAGAGCGGCAAAGGGCAACCCGCCACGGCCCACGGCGAGGTGGAGCCTGGCCGGCTGGCCGTGAGGTGGCGTGCCGTTGCAACCATCCGATCTGCGCGAATCTGAGATCTTTCAGGGCGAATCTGACATTTTCTTGCCCCGAGCTGGATCTGCAATAGTAATTAATCATGAACAGTGTTATGTACTGCGGTATTTTCCTGTAATACAATGAACAATATTCTACGCTAGCCTGGAATCGTAGTATTGATACATACTGGTAGATCTTCTGTCTAGATTATATACTAAACTTTTGTATTTTAAAACTAATGTAGTAGATTTTAGTTCAACGTTTTGAATTGAAATTGTAGTATTATCATCTGGGATATATATTGGAAGATCTTGTTGTTTATATTCGTTGGACGAGGACTACGAGGTGTATTTTATTATATACTATTTTTTATATTTTAGAATGGATAGATTTTAGTTCAATGTTTTGCGATTCAAGACGAAAGTTTTAAGACCACAGTCAATAACGTATGGTTGGATTTTAGTTCAGTTGAAAGCTTTTCATAAAATTGCCACTGAAAAAAGAAAAGAATGCAATTTGCGTGCTGGATCTCATGTGTGCCGGTGCCGCAGTGTCAGTCTCCTAGTCTACCTGTCTCCCCTTCATTCGCCAATTCGCCCCCGCGCCCAACACGCTACGCCTCCTGCTTGCTCGGCGAAATGCCGCTGAGGCGCTTCGACCTCGAGATCGCCTCCCGGGAGCTGGTCCGGGCGTCGCGCCCGCCGCCGGGCTTCTCGCCCGTCCTCGCCGTCTCCAACCTCGACCTCATCCTCGGCCCCTTCCCCATCTACCTCGTCTCCGTCTACGCTCCCCCGCCGGGCGGCGTCGCAGCCGTGGTGTCCGCCGTCCGCGCCGCGCTCCCGGCGTATCTCTCCCACTTCTTCCCCTTCGCCGGCCGCATCGTGCGGGACCCCGTGACCAACATCCCCGAGGTCGCCTGTAACAACGCCGGTGCCGAGCTCGTCGTGGCTGACGCCGCCGTGCCCCTCGCGGCCGTTGACTTCGAGCAGGTCGACCGGTCGATCGGGCTGATGCGTTTGCCGTTCGAGGCGAGCCTCCCGTTGTCGCTGCAGCTGGTCAGGTTCGCGTGCGGCGGGTTCTCGCTGACGGTGGCGACGAATCACCTCCTCGCCGACGGGAGGGCGTTCACCGTGTTGCTCAACGCCTTGGGAGAGATGGTCCGAGAGGGGAAGCTCTCCGGCGAGCCACTGCTCGATCGATCCCTGCTCATGCCGCGGTCGCCGCCGCGGTTCAGCCCGTCGCTGGACGAGGAGTTCGCGCGGTTCACGCCGGCCACCATGATCAATCCCCTCATGGCCGCGGCCATCCAGCGGCGCCTCTACCGCATCGAGGCCGCCGACCTCGAGCGTCTCCGGGAGGAGGCGTCGGTTGATGGTGGCCGGCGAGCCACCCGCTTCGTGGCGCTCTGCGCGCACGTGTGGAAGCTCCTCGCGCGCGCTGTCGGCGACTCCGACCCCAACTGCCGGATGGCGTGGATCGTCGACGGGCGGAAGCGGCTCGAGCCATCGGTGAGCGGCGGCGAGGAGGGCGCACTGGACCGGTACATGGGGAACGTGGTGACCTACACCTCCCGCGAGGCGAGCGTGGAGGAGGTGCTCGGCGCGCCGCTGCACGGCGTGGCGGCCATGGTGCGCGCGGCGATCACGGCGGCGATGAGCAGCGACAGGTTCCAGCAGCTGGTGGACTGGATGGAGACGAAGAAGGCGGCGGCGTTCAAGGACGGCGGGAAGTGGACGGAGGCGGTGAACCTCGGCCTCGGGAGCCCGGCGATGGTGATCTCCGGCCTTCTCCCGTTCGCTATCGACGGCGACCTGGGGTTCGGCAAGCCAAGGCTGGTCATGCCGTGGCTGCCGCACGGCAGGCTGGGATCGGCGTCGGTGACGGTCGTGCCAAGCCCGGCCGGCGACGGGTCGTGGTTCTTCGCCGGCACGAGGATGTGGCCGCGGCTGCTGGAGGTGGTGGAGACCGCCGGCCCGGATTGCTTGCTGAAGCCGGCGACGGCGGCGAGCCTGGGGCTCGCTTACCCCGCCGGCGCCCACGGTTCCAGGTTGTGAGCTCGCAATCTGGCAGTTTTTGCTTGTAATTTAGGTGAATCTTGGAAGATAATTCGGAAATTTTGAACCACATGTATACATTGTGGTACAAGTGCTATTCTAGCTATCTAATTTTAATATTTTTATGGAAGTATCAAGTAGTACTATATCACCAGAAAGAGAAGACTGTTGATGTGTGTTTTATGAGAGAGATCCATTTCCATCCCCTTTTGATGGGGTGAGACATATCTACAGGTGAGAACAATCATCAAAACAAATCGCTGTACTAATGAAATGATGGTACCTGGCTACACTCTTCGCCCCAGAAAAATGGTGGCTACGAATTTGGACACAGGCTATTCAAAGCCAAATTTTGATATTTTTTTAGAATGAAGGGAGTACATGTTTGTGTTGATGAATTTGTCATCGAATAGATGATATTTTGGACATCGAAAAATCTCTATCTTTTTTTTCCCTGAAATAGGAGTGAAGGAAGTATGCCTCTTCTCACTATATGAAGTTCTCACAATTGATGAGGGATATTTTCACCCACGTAAACATTGTATTTCTTAAAAATTTGACGAGTACACACGTGGCTCAATTGTTTTTAATAACAAACCAGCACAGGATATACCAATTTCATTAAATATAAAAGTAGAAGTTACACATGTACAAGTATGAAATAATTGTACAAAAGAGGCAAGGCCTAAGGAATTAATAGCACAAGGTGTTTTTCTCTCGCTAAGACCCAAGTTTTAGCTTTCTCCGTGATCGATCTTCGCTCCCAGGGATGTGACGGACAATTTCTTATGTTGGACAACTCCTTATGTGCTCAATTGTGAATTACCACCCTTATGTAAATAGTAGTAGCTTTTTAATCGTGCGAAAGTGTGTTTGAGGGAGAAGCTTGGGGAAATTACGAAACGCATACTCATCGAGCCAGTCTACATCAGGGTTTTACTTACCGACGGTAACCGCGCGGTTACCGTCCGTACCGCGGGGGTACGGTTACCCGTACCGCGCAGTACGGTTTGACGAAATTCGTTCGAATTCAAAAATTTTAAAAAAAAAGAAAAAAAATCAAAAAAAATGGTGAAGCTAGTGCTTGATTTGTAGTGTTTTATGGTGAAGAAATTTCTTGAAAAAGAGTAATATTTATTCAAATTTGAGAGCGAAACGGAGAATAAATTTGGAAATTGGAAAAAGAAAAAAAAGGGTCGGCCCGATACTGAATTGATTTTATGTCAATTGATTTTATGTTATGAATTGTTCAATTGATTTCAAGTTATGAATTGAACATATTACCTTAATTAGAAAAAAAAGAATATTATGGTATGAATTGTTCAATTGATTTTAAGTCTGTAATATAGTAAAGATCATGCCAAAATTTTTTATTGTATACCCACAAGCATTGTTCAATTGATTTTAAGTTCGTAATATAGAAAAGATCATGCCAAAATTTTTTATTGTATACCCACAAGTATCCTACATATTTTAATTATTATCCCAAAATTCTACACATTTTTATGTGTTTCTCCAATTTTTTTTATTTTTTTCATTTTGTTCTTCTTTTGCTCTAACTTTGTGCGGTAACCGCGCCAAACCGCGCGGTTACCGCGCCATACCGCAGTTCATACCGTGGTTTCCCCGAATTTTTGAATTCAAATTTTCAAACATGAATTTATCGCGGTTTTTGGCAGTTACCACGGTTACCACGCGGTAACCGCCGTACCGCCGGGTGGCGATAACCGGGCCCCAGCGGTAAGGTGAACCCTGGTCTACATCTGCATCAATGCACATGCACATAATAAATGTATATATGTCTTGGTGTATTTATGGATTATTACCAATAAAATACCTTACACTCAATAAAATGCACAGATCTTTGATCCGAGGATGGACGATATAGATTAGGACATGCATGTGAAGCGGCATGCGAGAAATCCCTACTTGAGAAGTTGGTGCAAGATAGGTTATGCGAGCAATACGTCGACCTTACTTTAGGCATGTTGTATAATCTTGTAGAATTTGTATCATGCTTACATGCAAGTGTAGCTCCAGCGTTAATGCTAGGAATAGCACCAAACCTGGTAGGATGCAAAGGAAATTATACATTTTTCCATGGACCCGGTGTCTGTGCAGCCAGTACGATTGCATGGCTGAAAGCTCAACAGTCGTATCAGAACATTTCCAACGGCCAATATCTGTAGGAAAGCCATCTTCATTTATGTCATAATAGCTATAGAAACAATTTTCTCCGTGCATTGTATCTATAAGTGGGGCCAACAATAAATATTCTCCCATTTCTTTATTTTCTCTTACTTTTCACAATTGGTCATATTTGTTTAGAGAATGTGTTGAAGACATTTTTCTCCTCCAATGTAATATTTACCTTGCCACATGTGTTGGAAAATGGTTTTTGTGTTGAAACTACATTTCATGTAATACACTATATCACTCTATTTCTTCTTTGTAATTCTTTACCACATCATCTAATAAAATCCTACATGCATGTCAAGAGTATTATTGCCAAGGACACTCCAGCTGGGAGTGCCCTTAGGTCCTTCCAATACGAATCCAAGTATCAAGAGAATTGAGGTAGAATCTACACAAAGAAAAAATGTGGATTTGCTTATAAAGCATGCACTGTTATATATATGTCCATATGAGCACCATGTTCAATAGATGGATGGCCGAGATCACATATAATCACTAAATTGCTGTCCTAGATGAAAGCGGATTGATCCATCCAACTTCCATACTCGTTGGAGCCCATGAAATTGTTAGCTTATGACACAACTTACAAGATGAACTGATGGAACTTCTGATGGCAAACACTGTGTCATAGTGTGGCACAAACGGTTTTGCTCCGCCAGAGTGGATGTGAATGGCTGTCGGCTGCATCAGCGACATCATGGAGATGAAGGACCACTTGCCCCTAGATGCCTATGTTGAGTTCGACTCCAACATGGTGGAGGTGACGGTCACTGACTGTAACGAGGTGGGGGAGGCAGGAAGCAGCAGCAGAAGCGCCAACATAGATGTCGACAATGGTGAGATTTTGATTGGGTTGCTAATGGAGGGCTCACGCTCCAAGATTGTGAATTTTGTTTTGTTGGAGGTGTTGCCGATAGACATGGTCCCCACCTTACGGGAGGAGCTAAACGACACCTTAATTCGAGGGCAACCTCGAGTCGAGAAGCCACTGCTGGCCAAAGGGGAGTACCACTTTGAGCTCAACGGGGAGGCCATGAACATGGAGCTATGTCTGGAGGCGCATGTCATTGTCATGTTCAGTGAGACCATCATGATAGTCTAGCTCTGGGAGGCTGCCTTTGCCTGGGCATGGTTTTGAGGCAGACTGAGTTTTCTTTTGATGGTTTACAAGTGGAAGACTATGTGTTTGTGTATTAGTGTGCGTCATCCATCTAAATTATATGGTTTCTAGCAGCGGCGGAGCCAAGGCCCGGCCACCACAGGTAGGTGCACAGGCTTCGCTGCATGCAGGCCATTGAATAGTACTCAATACTCTGTAATTGTTTACCAATTAGCTAATCACACTCATATACAAACTAAAAAAGGCCATATTAACAAGCAAACTAGCAAAGCAATTAAGCCTCAGTGCCTCACTACATCACATGTGTTTATATCAACGGTAAATAATCTACAGAGTTATATAAATTAGCATGTGTACTGGTATATATTATTAAGTTTGCTCGGCCTTAAGAAAACTTTTGGATCCGCCACTGATTTCTAGGAACAATCAAGATGGAATTTTGGAAAGCTTAAAATTTTGTAAAGGAAAATAAAGTTTTTTTACCTTGGTGGATGACCGGCCCTTTCTTTTGTTGAATTAGTGTGAACTCCAAAACATTTCAAATTAGTATATGTGCATAAGTACAGAAGGAGAGATATTGGTGTATACGAGAGGCATGCAGCCCAACTTGAACACCGTAGCGTCCACATACGCCAAGGGTTTAAAGTTAGAAAGGTCACAATGCTTACCACCGCCCACTAGGCCCCACTAAAAATTAACAATTTTCTCAATACATAGTATCTATAAGTGGGGGCAACAATAAATATTCTCTCATTCCTTTTATTTTCTCTAACTTCTCACCGTTGGTCATATTTGTTTCGAAAATGTGTTGAAGACATTTTTCTCCTCCAATGCAATATTACCTTCTTGGTTTGTGTATAAACCATTTCTTGTGCAAGACACTTCCTCACACTCTTTCTTCTTTTACTCTTCGCAACATCATCTAAAATCCTATGGATCAAGAATATTGATTGCTATAGACACCCATTTGGAGGGCCCTTAGGTCTGTACAATATGAATCCAAGTGTAAGAAGAATCGAGGTAGTACACATCAAAAAAATGTAGATTTACTATAGCATACACTTATAGCTATCCATCTAAGCACCATGCATGTTCGATAGATGGATGGACGAGATCGTATAGTCACTGACTTGCCCTCCTAGTAGTCACTATAGGGATCTCAATCCACTTTCCATACCCTTTGTTTAGCCCATTGAATTGTGCCTTAGTATTGTGTAGCCACAACACTGGAATAATTCCAAAGTTAGCTTAAGACACAGCTTTAAAGATGGACGGGTAGAACTTCTACAACTTTAGCTACTATTTAATATATTAAAAAACCAATTCAATTGAATTTGAGTAAATTTGATCATTAATTTTTTTATGACGAGTACTTCCTTAAACATACCATTGTACTAGGTTACTAGTAACATTTTCATAAAAGGTTTTTGCTAAGCAGCATATTCCCTACAAACACCAAATAGTGTCGCGGATAACTTCAGGTACCTTGCAAGAAATAGTCCCAAACATCGGATATTATTTGTAACAAAAGTGTGTAATGCAAAATTGGATTTGCTAAAATTTTGATTAATCCCTAAGTATTGTAATAGCCACACCGCTATAATTCAAAAGTTAGCAAACGACATGATTTTCAAGACGGTTGACCGAACCAACTTCTACAACTTTAGCTACTATTTAATGTGTTAAAAAATATTTGAATTGAATCTTTGTAGATTTGATCATTGAGTTTTCATACGAGTGCTCCCTAACATATCAATGTACTAGATTTTCAATAACATTTTCATGAAAAGTTTTGATTAAGTAGGATATTCTCTTGAGACCAAATGGTGTAGAGGAAGACTTCAGGTGTCGTGCCAAAATGTCCCAGGCATCTGTTATTCATGAAACACAAGGGGTGTAATGCAAAACTAGATTTGCAATATATGTCATTAATGTGTGTATATATTTCATTTGAAACTATTAATGAATGTATATATCATTTGGGACTATTAATGCATGTATATTTCATTTGAAACTATTAATGCATCTATAGTTATTGCCCTTGCTCCAAACCAGACCCATTAAGACATTAACAACTCGCTACATATACGGCATCTCCCTCGTTGTATTCTTCCACAATTCACACCATACTACCATGGATGTGAACGTCGTGGTATTGCCGACGGTGGTCAGCCGTAGTTGCCGCCTGACCGTCGTGGTCGAGCCCTTCGACAAGGTTGTCGAGATCAAGCAGAAGGTGGAAAGTTGCTATGGCATCCCGGTGGCCACGCAATGCCTCTTATTCTGGAACAAGGAGCTCGCTGATGACCACGACATTGAGTACTATCCCATCTTCGATGGCTCACACGTCCTGCTCCTCCTCCATTGGCAGGTGGCAGTGAGGTTCTGTTGGATCCACGGGCTGGCCAAGTGGGGCGACATCGACAGGACGCATGACATGGTCCATGTCACCGCCTACCTCCCACCGGCTAGCTGGGGACGGAAGGTCACGGTGTTCGCCCGCCGCGAGGAGAGTGTGGCTGCCCTAAAACGCCGCATCCACGGTGCACACATGCCCCTGCCGAAGTGCATGTGGTTGGGCGTCGACGACTTCGTGTGCGGCGGCCTCATGGTGATGATGGATCACTGGCCCCTAGGTGCCTATGTCGAGTTCGACTCTGGCGTGGTGGAGGTGACGATTGTCGATTGCGACAAGATGATGGAGGCAGGAAGCAGCAGTGGCAGCAACCACAACGTCAACGTGGATGCCAACGACCGTGAGATTGTGATCGGGCTGCTGATGGAGGGCTCACGCTCCCAGCACATGGATTTCTTGTTGGAGGCGTCGCCGGCAGACATGGTCGCCACCCTGCGGGACCAGCTGAATGACAACTTTGAGGGTGACCTGGAGTCGTCACTGTTGGCTGAAGGGGACTACCACTTCGAGCTCAACGGGGTGGCCATGAACGAGGAGCTGTCGCTGGAGGCGCACGGTGTCATTGAGTCCGGTGAAACCATCATGATAATTTCCGGGAGGCTACCTACGCCTGGGCGTGGATAATGTTCAGACTAAGATTTGTGAGGGTTTTACAAGTGTAAGGCCTTGTGTTTGTGTATTGGCGTATGCCATCCACCTATATGGTTTTTAGGAACAAACAAGGTGGAATGCTGAAAAACTTGAAATTTTTTTAAGGAAATAAAGTTTGGTTTTAGCTTGGTGGATGTCCAGCCCATCTCGTCCATTGAATGTGTACTCCGTATCATTCAAATTAGTATGCACAAATAGGTAGTGGTGCATACGAGGCATGCAACCCAACTTTAACACAGTAGCAGACTCACAGAAGACTAAGTGTGATGCAATCAACTAAGAAATCCGCATATGCTTATGGGTTTAAAGTTGGAAACCGCCCACTAGGACCCACTAAAAATTAACAATTCCGCTTTTAATGTGTTATTGTTGGTGACGGTTGTGAGCTTGCAATTTGGTAATATTTGCATGTAACTTAGGTGAATCTTTGAAAACAATTCAAAATTTCAAAACCACATTTATACATTGTGGTATATAGTGCTATTTAGCTTCAAGATTTATGGTAGTACATCACTATAAAGAGGCGACTATTGTTTTGTATTTTACAAAATTAATCCGTTTTCATCCACATTTGATGGTGGGGATACATCTACAAGTGAGAACAATTTTCTAAACAAATTCACTGAACTGATGAAATGATGTACCTGCCTAGTCTTGATTTGCCATGGTATAGATGTTATTTTGGTCACCGAAATATTTTGAAACAACGGTCCAGGAGGTCTATGTCTTCCCCTATTTGAAGTTCTTTTCACAGTTGATGAGGGAATGTTTTGGTCCACCTAAACATTGTATTTCTTGAAAATTGGACGAGTACACCTACGTCTTAATTGTGAAGAGTCAGTCTTATATATGTACATGAAGGCCCATTGTTATAGCTTCCAACCTTCTACTTGTGCAAAAATGAGTTTTGGGGGGGGGGGGGGGGGGGGGCTGTTGCCCAGGAGATGGAGGATCGCGCGGCCTTCCTCGACGACGTCCGATACCGCCTCGAACAGGCCCAGGCGGTCCAGAAGCGTGTCTACGACCAGCACCATCGTCCAGTGGCTTATCAAGTTGGTGACTGGGCACTCCTACGGCTCCGGCAGCGCCCAGCAGCGTCACTGCCACGTACCACCACCGGCAAGCTCAAGCCCCGGTTCGTCGGGCCGTATCGCGTCGTGGAGGTCATCAACGCCGTGGCTGTCCGACTCGATCTCCCACCAGGGGCCCGCCTCCATGATGTGTTCCACGTTGGGGTGCTCAAGAAGTTCGTTGGCACACCGCCTGCAACGCCCCCGGCACTGCCACCAACCCACAACGGCGCTGTGGTGCCGGTGCCTGCGGCGGTCACAGCCGGCAGGCTGGCTCGCGGAGTACGGCAGGTGTTGGTCCAGTGGCAAGATCAGCCGGCGGCATCGGTAAGCTGGGAGGACTACGACGACTTCCGTGCTCGGTTCCCTGATTTTCAGCTCGAGGACGAGCTGGTCTTCGACGGCGGGAGAGATGTCATGTGCGGGCGCACGTACGCCAGGCGCAGGCGAGCCCGAGACGTGCGCCGGGAGGCCGAGCGCGCAGCCAGGACGCAGGAAGGGCAGGCGAGTGGCTAGGAGGAAAGTTAGCCACCTGATTAGTTGTTTCCTTTGTTAGTTATTTCATTGTTAAGATTAGTCCTACAATTAAGGAGAGCCTTCTCCTTCTGTTTGGCCGAGAGCCATATATGCTGGTACGGGAAACCAATTGAGATCAAGGAAGAAGTTATCTTCAATCTACCTCTCTTCTCTATAAGCCGACGGCNGAGTTGGTGCAAGATAGCTTACACAAGCAACAAATCAAAGTGTAATGTAGGCATGTTGTAGAACTTGCATCAAGCCTAAATGCAAATGTAGCTCGAACATTATTAATAGCATAGGCACAAACTTGGTAGACCAAATGAAATGGTAGATTTCCATAGACCCAGTTGCTATGCAGTCCTAGCTAGTACGAGTGTATAACTAAAACTTCAATGCCACATAGACACAACTGTACAAATAACTTTTCTCAATACATAGTATCTATAAGTGGGACCAACAATAAATATTCTCTTATTCTTTTTATTTTCTCTTACTTCTTACTGTTGGACATATTTTTTTTGGAAAATGTGTTGAAGACATTTTTCTCCTCCAATGCAATATCTACTTGTTCTGTGTTTAAACTATATGCCTCATGGAAGACACTTTCTGTTCTCTTTCCATATCATCTAAAATCCTGTGTGTCAAGGGTATTAATTTCCATAGACACTATTATAGCTATCCATTGGGAGTGCCCTTAGATATGTACAATATGAATCAAAGTGTCAAGAGGATTGGGATATAATTTACATAGGATAGAAATATCGATTTATTATAGTAGACAGTATTATAGCTATCCATTTGAGCACCATGTTCAATAGATGGATGGACGAAATCATATATCGTCACTAACTTGTCATCCTTAATGACTACAGGTGACATCAATCTGCTTTCCATAGTCATTGTAGCATGTTAAATTGTGTGTCTCGTCTCCACTTCTGGTCAGCCCTCGGTTCGCCATGTCATAGCAAGGGATCGCACTCAATGGATTTGCAAAAAATAACTCTACTACTATAAAAGCGAAGTCGTCCTTCTCTCCCACAATCATACTCCTGCCACGTTAAAAAACACCTCACCCAACAAAAAAAGTGAAAAAACAATATATAAAACAAAACCTCATAAAACCATTCATTCGTATTTCTCCCCATCCCGTTGCAAAGCACACACATAGCACTAGTATTGATTAATGCCTAAGTATTCCATAGCCACACCATTATAATAATTCTAAGGTTAACATACGACACAATTTTAAAGACGATTGACCCAACCAACTCCAACTTTAGCTCCTTTTTAATATATTAAAAAATGCTTGGATTGATTCTTTGTAGATTTGATCATTAAATTTTCATGACAAATACTTCCTTAAGATTATAATGTACACTTTTTAGTAACATTTTCTTTAAGAGTTTTCACTAAGTTGGGCATTCACTAGAGACCCCAAATGGTGTCACGGATTGCATTACACACTTGGGCATTAACAGCAGCCGCGACGGACGTCGCCGAATCTGAGGCCCCCTGGCCAGATCCGATGAGCACAGGGTGCGGGGTGGTGTCGGTGTTATGCGGGGTGGTGATGGCCTTGCGAGGAGAAGAAGCCGGCGGTGTTAGAGGCCTGCGTGGCGCCTTGAAGGTGCGCCTAGTGATGGCGGAGGCAGTGGGAGGCCGTCGGGGAGCACGGAGGCAAGACCGACACGAAGACGCAGCTTACGACGGTCGTCGCGGTGCGTGGAGGCTCGGCCAGTGTGGACACCGAGGTGCAGCCAACGGCTGTGGGAGGCTTGCCGGCAAAGGGCGTTGGCGCAGTGGTGTCCACACGGCCGGCATGGTGCGACAAGGGTGGCACGCGGAGGCTGGCCAGCGAGGGGCGCCGGTGCAGCGTTGCCCACGCGCTGACGGAGGTTTGACGGTGGTGGAGCAGTAGTGCATCAGCTGCGAATAGGCAAGCGACGGGCAGTGGGTGAAAACCTAGCCCGGTCTCGGCCGAGCCAGCAACGATGGCATTTTCGAGCGTCACTTTCCCTCTTGAGGGCGTTGTTGTGCCGCCTCATCTCCTCTTGTGGGCTGCCGGGTGAAAACCTAGTCTCGGTCTCCTTGAGACCTCGACAAACGGCGGTGGCGGTGCTTTCATCGCTCCTCTCCCTGCAGATGTCGTCTAGGCAACCCCACTTGCCGAAACCTCCCAGACAATCGGTGATCTACCTCTCTTCTCTATAAGCCGACGGCTGAGGGGTATAACCTCGCCGGCGTGACGGACGGCGGCTACGAGCTACGTAGCCGAGGTCCGGCCAGTCAGGGGTTCGAGGCCCTTGACAGTAGTATGTTGTTTTTCAAATCAAACACCTTTTAACTACTGTTTGCAGAATGCAATGGCATCAGGACAGTTTCAGAATAAACGTACTTTATAGTCATTACAGAAGTTGTTGTGTACCTGTCTTGAGCAGAATAAGTTGGAACCTTCCTGTTGACATCATCAAATTCCACTAATCCAGGACATTTCAGGGAACAATCATTTGTTTTTGCTCGCCTACCTTGAATGGGTTGACAGCATCGTAAGAAGATGACATAATGTGGAATTCACAACAACAGTATCCGAGTTGTCCTGCATCGCAAAGCACTGAAATTTTCAGAATCATGTAATGGTCCCATAATGAGTGGCTCATTATTCTTGTTGTAAAATAAACTGCGGACAACTTCATCTGGACTTCCATTCAGAAAGCATATTCTACTATTTGCCTCTGGTAATACATGAGGGGGACCTTTGAATGATCACAGGAAGAAGTGCACTGCAATGACGCAAACATACCTCTACTAAAAGCAGCACACACTCCGGATGGCGATAGAGCTAAAAAAACTATGCCACGCGCTGCAAGTATCTCATAATTTTTGACCTTTTCCTCAAGTAAGCTAGTAGCAAGCTGTCCTCCTTAGGATCGTGGGTATCAAACTCTTCCTGAAAGGGACAGCAAAGTACATTATAAGCAATGGGAGAGGACCTAAGGTGCAAGCCTGACAGTTTTCATAAGGTGACTATAGGCAACTATACGCATTAATTAGTCCAAGTAGAGTCCCACGCTGTTTTTTCAATGGAGGATCAACAACACTGAGATGATTAAGCTGGTAATCTGAGCAGCGAAGTAACAAAAGTCAAGAGTAACAATTAACCAAGACAACAATAACTTGAGGCAAGCACAAATTTAACCTATAAAAAGTGCTTGCCACAAATGACACAGACAACAGGCAGTGTCATCTTCTATGTACAACTGCAGCAATCTCACAAATTGACAGTTAATCCACATTTCATCATTTCCGAAAACCCGCAAGAGATAATGTGCTTCTGCTAACCTGAAAGCAAAGTGGATTTTTTATAATTTGGTCCTTTACAAAAACTTATTTTATAAATATACCTCTAAAAAAACTTATCTCAGGAATGGTCCTTTTTGAGACGCCAGAGTGACTGGCGCCGTGATTCAATGGGACTAGCACCGTCCCCCTGCCACCGTGGCACATTTGGCGCTGACGTGACCGAAGGAGGGCGCCAGTAATGCTGGCGCCGTCCAACCCCCCCAATCTTTCTCTTTTTTCTCTCTAGTATAGAGGAGAGAGGTGCAACTTTTTTTATTTCTATTTTATTTTTTAAATATTTTTTTCACATATAAAAGCATGCAGGAACCAATCACAGAAAATTTAAGCTCGAACGGACGAAATATGTGGCCTGTAGAATTTTTCAAAGTTCTATCGAAATGGGTTCTGAAGCTTCTAGTCTCGAAAACACAATCTTGCAAGCGAAATTTCGTGATTTTGATTTTGCTAAACCCGGCAAAGTGGGGGAGCAACGAATGTAACTTTTTCTGTAGATGTCTGTGAATATATTATATGTCTGATTTCGAATCCGTATAAAAAATATATGGTTATTTTATGGAAGGATACTCAAGTTATGATTGTTTTGACGGCAGACTCAAAACAATCGGATTCCAAGAAAGAAACAAATCTTGTACAAACGGAAAGAGATCTAGTGGGTGGCAGCGATGGTGGTAAGGGCGGCAATAATGATGATGGCGGCAAGAACTCAAAATTCTAAACGACGAAACGCTAAGACTAGTAACTCGACACAACAATATAACAGAAAACTCATCAAGCCTTAATTAAGCAGTACTAATAAAAAAAGGCTCAAGGGTTTATAAGACTACGAAAAACTAATCTATTAATTTTTTTGCTTTTTTTGGACTATAAAAAAACAAAAACAACGAAAAATATGATGGCGTGACAGCGATGATGGCACCGTGATGATGAGGGCGGTGCCAGCAGTGCTGACGCCCTCCTACTGCCATGCCAGCGTCGGGCCACCGGGTTAGCCACGGTGACAGGGTGACGGTGCCAGTGATGCTGGCGTTGTTTCGTTAGACCACGGCGCCAACCACTCTGATGCCCAAAAGAAACCATTTCTGGAATAAGTTTTTTTTTTGTCTATTTGTAAAATAAATTTCTGTAAAAGCCTAAATTGTAAAAAATCCACTGAAAGCAAATACTGAATCCCTAAACTTATATCATAGGGAAGCCAGACAGGCCGCTGCAAGGTGTGACGAAGGAAGTTACCACGCAGCTGCACACGGCAACATCCTGCTTCCTAAGCTGCTTAATGAAAAATACAGCTTTCTCATCACATCTGCAAAAACAAGCATAGCGAGGAATTCGCCAGCCCACTCCAATTCCGACATATGGCCCAAACCTGAACAGATCTCAGGTTCCCGTGCCCAGTAATGGCAACCCACCCCCACCACAAAACCGGTTAACCGAGCCGAGCACAAGGGCCACGACCTCTAAGAGCCACAATTTCGCAGAGATCGAACCAAACTAGCTCACTGCAGGAGCACGCGAACAAAATTGAACAAAAGTTGCGTAGATACGACGGGCGCGGGCTCGTGGGAACCTGTAGCTGCGGAAGCGCTCCTGCGCGGCGGCAGCTGATCTCCTGCCGCTGCAGCTTCCGCCTGTTGTTCACGGCCGCCTCCTGCCTCGGCCTCTTCCTCTCCCTTGCCTTGCCCCACTGAGATTACAACAGATCGAATGAATCGATCGATCCATTCTCTCCCCCTCGCTCGGCGAGCGGTGGCGGATCCGGCGGCCGTGAAAGGCTGAGAAATCGAACTGATGGATATAGCTGTATTCATTTTTTGCTGATTTTGGGGACCGCTGCAATGATCTGATCTGAAATTTTGATAAGTACTCCGCCGTTTCATATTAACGTTTTGATTTTTTTAATCAAACATTTGTAAGTTTGATTAATTTTATAAAAAAAATATAGTAATATTTTTAACACAAAACAAACATACTATCAAAATATATTCAATGTTATATTTAATGGAACTAATATGAAATGATAGATGTTGCTAGTTTTTCTATAAACTTAGATAAAACTACGTAAGTTTGACTAATAAAAAAGTTAAAACGATTTATAATATAAAACGGGGGAAGTGATAAAATGTGGACCGAAATGTAATCCACTATTTGTAAAAATAAAAGAACGTTCTTAGGGGAATCTAAAAGGTATACTCAGTCCACTCGAAAAAAAAAGTATACTCAGTCAATATAATAATAATTTAATAATAATAATAATAATAATAATAATAATAATAATAATAATAATAATAAAAAGAAGAAGAAGCAGCCTTTCATTTTCTTTTATAAGAAAAAAAAATGTGACTTATCAGAAACAGCCGTTCGTATGAACATCACTCAGCGGACCAGAGAAGCGAAGCGAAGCCCAATTGGCAATTGCGAAAGCACTAGCGCAAATACGCGTAGCGGCCTAACCGCCATCCGGAATCCAGATATCTTGTCCAATTCAACGGCCTTGTTCTCTTCAAACATCCGCCGTCCCGCTCCCTCTCCCTCTCCTACCCTTCTCCTTCCTTCGCTTCGCTTACGCCTTCGAAGAGGAGCCATTCGCAGCAACCCTTCCCTGGTGCTCCTCACAAACCCTAGAACGCGGCAAGCTGCAAGCACACCACAAATCCCGCACCCCCACCCCTTCCCCCGTACAACCCGCGGGCCGGCTAGCGCTGCTTCCTCATCGGGGAGACCGGCCGCGGTGAGAAGTGAGTCGCCCGAGCGTTCGATCCCAATCGATCTCATCACCGGCGGCGGCCGACGTACGGGTGCTGGTCGTCAAGCTGGCGTCACGGGGGGCTTGAGCGGCGAGATCAGCCGGCTGCGTTCGGTGGCGATCGAGGTGGTCCGCTTCCTTCTCCTTGCTCCCCTTCCATCTGCTGGTGCTGCTGCTTCCAAGTCCTCATCGGAGAGGAGGCTGATCGGTGATTGGCGGCGCCGCCCGAGCAACACCCGCACAAGGTCGGGCGACCTCGTCGCCGGAGTCCAGCGACGAGCCCGGGCCGCCGAATCTGTTCAACAGCTACACGCGTTTCAGTTCTGAGGACGAGATCGCGGAGAAGCATGGTGATCCACGACATGGCCCACCGTGAGTAGCTTCGATCCCCATGGTCTTGCCACCTTCTAAATTTGGTTTGCTTTATATTTTGTTCCTGTAATCCTCTTCAAATCTAGTATTCTCTGATCTGATATGAGATTAGTACATTCTAGAAATGCCAATTTGTAGAATTGCTGTTGATTCTTAGAGCAGTGTTTGGTAGGATTACTGGTTTGGTTCACTTTTCTAGAGGAATTGATGCGTACGATTCTGATGGCAAATATGTAACATCCCATAATAATAATTAAAAAAGAAAGAGAAGACTTAGCTAAATGGGTTGCTTGTCGTCTTCTGTTAATTTTTTCTCTTGGCTTCAATTATTTGGGTTGTCACAAAATATTAGAATCTGAACTTGAAATTAGGATAGGAAGAAGGAAAATAAAATTCAGTTGTGTATGATCCGGTAGATCTTCTAAAATCAAGTAAAAAATGTGATGTCAATTTTTAGCAAAAGGACTTTACCTAATTTGGTAGCGCTCAGTCAAAACCAATTCTTAGAGACAGTACATTTTATATGGAATTGAACTGTCTTAATATGTCGCTGCTCAATGTGCTAAGCACCTCATTTGTTTTTCTCCTTCTGAAATACTTATACACATCATGTTGATTTACAGGCACAAAATGTTCTGCCATCCCGGCAGACATAGTGTACGAGATATGTCGCCATACCTATGATCCGGCATATTATGCTCGCATGGGAGCAGTGTGCAAGGAATGGCGCTTAACTCGTCCCATATGGCCTCACGCCCTCACCTGCCATTACTTCTTGCTCCCTGTGGTATTCAGCCGTCTAATCTGAGTGCTCGATGCGTACTCACAAGGAAAACCATCACCCTTCCTGCAACTGCAAGCTGGAGCTTTTCTGGCGTGGGTAGTAGTATGAGCGCTGCATCGACGAGTGGCCATGTCGTTCTGATGACTCCAGCAGGCGACACCGATCAATACTGCTTCATGTGGATTAACCCGCTGACTGGATACTCACAGCAGATCCTCCCTCGGTTGTCAGAGTATGGCGTGATGCGGCATGGCCATACCAGTTTCAGAGTTTGTGAGGATGGGACAGTTCTGGTTTGGTTCGCAGGTTCTACAGTGAGGGACCTAGCAGGAGGAGGATCCTTCGGGTATCTGTGCTGTTCCGCAATAGCCCCACATGGCTGGATACCCAGATTATTTGGCCAGAGCAACATGTTCCTTCGTCCCGTGTGCTGCAGATGTATTATTCCGCGATGGAGGACGGATCTATTGTGTGCGGAGACGTCAGCAGCCGCTGTTTTGCAGTCGTCTCGCCGTACTTTGGTACCAGCAATTGGATAGGGCCACCGCCAGTTGAACATGGGAAGGCGGTGGGACGTACATTTATCCTTGAATGGCGTGGAGATGTGTTCTATGCTCAGATTATGAGTACTGCGCCCTTCGGCACAAGACGCCAGCCGTTATCTGTATCATTGCATAAGCTCCAGCACAAGGACGGAAGAGCTTCCTGTGTCCCCGAGACGGTAAATCCTGATCGTATCATGTTTCTGAGTGGAAACAGCAGTTTTCTGATTGAGACAACGAGGGTTCCTGGTGCTAGGAGTTGTTGTTACGGTGGATATGCATACTTCTTGTTTGATGATTCAAGCAAGAAGGATGTTACACGTGTTTACCAGTACGATTTGCGTCGTGATGAGTTGGCGGTTATCGATGAGCTACCTAGTGAGTACACTAGGGAGTCGGTGTGGTTTGTGCCACATTTTGCATAGACATATGCTATGTAATTAGTCACCATCTATTGTAACAGGTTTTTGTTTTACTAATTTTGTGATGTTGGGTAAGATGATCGTTAGCTGAAAGAATGATTCGGTAATTCTGATATTTGTGGTGTTTGCTATGAGTTTTTTTGGTTGATAATTCTGATATTATTGCAACACACCCCTTTGTAGCTCCCTTGCAAAAGTTTAAAATTTACAGACATTCAGGGGTTAAAGCGGGGTTGGAGAAAAGAATAGGTTCTTCCATCTAGCGATTATATTTCTGTGATTTGTGCGATATCTGAAAGCCCAGAGGAAAGCATCTTCAAAGCATACGTAACACCACAAATAATTTACAGACCCTCGAATTCAACAAAATAGCTACCACCGTACTGTATGCAAAGGTTCAGATCGATAGTTTACAGATCGTCGAATTCAACAAAATAGCTACCACCGTCCTCCAGGGTCCGGCGAACCAGTACACCTTACACATACAATACGCATATCTTACTATATAGAAGTATTACATACCATATAAGTAAGCTTAATCTCCATTGGTGTTCATAACTCATAACTGCCAAACAGAGCCTCTCGTTATCACGTTCCTCAGGGTCAGCAACGATCCTGAGGCCAGTTTCTATGAGTCGGAGATTGCGACTATTAGCGGTCACTGCTAGCATAGAAGTGAATTCACCAAACGGGGAACAGAGGACCTGTACACCCCTTCTTGTTAGTGTCAGGGATGCTGTTGTAGCGGTAAAGGTGGTTGGATAGCTCCCAGCTCCAATCCTCCTTCCTTGAAACTTTCATCGGTGGCCACCGATTGATCCTCACGTAATGATCCCTGATATGTCCATTACCAGCAAAGCTTGTTATGATCGTGTACGTGCACTCATGGCCACCCCATACAGCATCATGAGCATCTGCGCTGTGGTAACCATCAGGGTGGAAGTAACGTCGCATTGGTGGACCGGTATGTTTCCATGATGGATCAAGGTTTCTCCAATATTCTGGTGCTGCCTGCACGGGCAAAGGAAACAGAAATTATGAACCTCATGATTAATCATATAATTACAAAAAGCATAGAATGGTTAATATTTTGGCATTACTCATTTATAATTGTACATTTCATTTGCAAATCAGATTTTAGTTCTTACTAAAAACTAAAACAAATGTGTCGGCTTATTAAGCCTTTTTTCTGGTAATGCCTAACAATATATCGTCAAATTACAAATTTTGAGCAGATAACTGCATGCTGCACATGGTGGAGTTGAATTTAAATTTATGGCCATGATACATCACAAATTTTATGCTATAAATAATTCATTCATCAGATCATCATGCAGTTGCTTAGTGTAAGAGAGACGAACACAAGAATGGTTTTCAACGTTTTGTATATTTGTTTTAGGTGATACTAAAGAAAAATCAATAGTCAAATGTCACCCTTGACCAAACAAATCAATGAATCAAAGTTTACGACCTTTAATTGCCACCATGAAGAGATATGCATCAACTCTCCCTCATTGCATTTGGAAGCTAAGACATCTGAAGAAGCTAGACCAGATGCTGACAGTTGTCATGAACTCATGATTCCCATGCATCCATCAGGTGTGATTGACTAAAACCATTTGAACTAAAAAACTAGCAAGTCAGTTGTGCAGTAGCAGCCACTAGCATTAAGATATGCAGGCTAATATAAGCACATATCTCAAACCATGCATATTGGATGACAGGTTAGCAAAAACTTACTATAGTGAAACGGAATTCCCAATCATGATCGCAGAGGTCCTCTTTTGTGATCCGAGTCTGAACAAGAGAACAATCCAAAATAATATAATCTTTCTTGAGATATTTTATTTTCTGTTAGGATAATTCAAGTTGGTAACCACAAAGAACTTCCCCATGCCAATGTTTCGCAAACCATGAAAAGAAAAGAAAATTTCTATAGCATAAAATTCTCATTGTTTTGGTTGCTGGAAAGAAGATAAGAAAATGGCGGCAAATTATTCCAAAAGTCCGAAGGTTATCTTTTCGTTTAGTTGTGGTTAAAGTACCACTAGCACATCAACACAGTGCATCACCATCTCAATGTTGTTGATATATTGCATCTTTAACAAATATCACAAGAGTAAATTGCTGCCTTGCTAGCACTCACCCGTTTGCCATCCGCGATGGCCATTGAATAGGTAGACAATTTTGATGCAGTGGGTATCATAGTCAAACGAGGAATGTGTGCCTTTCCCGCCATCAATTCAGCACACTGCAGATGAAACAATGGTCAAGACTTACTTGTGACTGTGTCAGGAAAGAAATAGTATTATTAACCATAGCATCCCTTCTCCCCTCTCTTTATTTAATGAAGAATTCTCAGTTTGCATTTGGAATCTACATTCCCTTGTTAAAAGAATGCAAGAACTCATAACTTCAAAATATTAATATTGGAGACTCAGACTCAGAAGCTAAATTTGAGCTTAATTAAGTCTTTTCCGCTGTTTCATGGTCATGGGTCTGCTTACGGTAACATAAACATGAGCCACCTGAACTACCTTGGACATTAGCCATGAGCGACTTCTATTCCACTGCCATGAGTGTTTAAATCCTTGAAAATTGAAAACGAAAAAACTGCAATAGCAATACATAAACAAATAAAATATATGAATCTTTATGTAAATTAGTTGATATTGTGGAATTCAGGATAATCAATATTGATAAGACTAAATGAATACTTTTAGAGAAATGCACGATTGTCCGTATACTGCACAAAATACTCCTAGAGATGTCAATTGTTAGAAGATGAAATGTGCACAAAATACTACGATACCATTGACAGCCAAGATTAATCGAAAAATAAAAAGGATCACAACTTAAAAGAAAAACAAGAATTACACTTCGAAAAGTTCTATCTATAATTCTATATAGAAAATATTTCAGAGTGTCTCGTTTATCATTGCTGCGATTTTGTATCTTTTCTGGGAATCGAAGAAACAATTTATCCCTGTACGAAAAAATTCTTGTTTTTTTCCACCATGTCAATGTCACACAAAGTTTGTACGTCTGTCTGTCACACGCCGGACATCCCTTCTTATCTCGCACTTCCACGAGTCAACAATTACCCTTTTGGGATTTATATAACAACCTTGGTAGTTGGTAGTACCAAACTGTGCGACTATTAACTGTACTAGCCGAATGCTTGCTCGAAATCAACATCCCTTCAAATATGATCCTGATCCTAACAGAGGGCACGAGAGCAGTCGATGCTCAATTAAACGCTCGTGTGGGGAATACGAGGCCCCCTCGTGGGCAATTCGTCGAACAGAAGCTCTGCGCAGGCAGGGGATCACGCAGCAGCCATCGAGGCTGTACTGAAGGGGCAAGGTTTTGCAGGAGGGAGGGAGGGAGCGGACCTTGGGTGCCCAGAGGCGGTCGTCGTCGGCGACCCCGCGCCAGGCGCGGGACACCGCGGTGCATCGTGCCACGCTGCGTGCGTCCAGGAGCTCCATCACCCGCCCCATCACCTCCTCCCCGAGCACATCCACGGGGTCTCCTCCCCGTCCCCCTCTCCGCCTCCTCCTCCTCCTCCTCCCCCTCTTCCGCCTCTCCCACTCCTCCGCCTCCTCCTCCCGCTTCCGCCTCTTCCGCTCCTCCGCCATTGCCGAGCAGCACAGCAGAGCAGAGCAGAGTGGAGTGGAGGAGCGGTAGGAGTGAGCGATCTACTCAGCTGGGTGGGGCCGGTTCCGTAGCGCGTATCGATTGCCCTTTTGGCATTTATTGAGCCGCGGCGCCGCACGGACGGACGGACGGACGGACGGATGAGGCGAGCTCCGGCGATCCGGCGGCGGTGGAGCGGCTGGCGGCGCGGGAGTGCTCCGCGGCCGTGGCAGCTAGCGTGTCTTGCTGCCCACGTGGACACACGCATGCTTGTGAACGCGCCTCGTGACCGGGTCCTTTATGGGCGATGCGATGCGATGCTTAGCTCGGAAGTCTGGAGCCCGGAAACGCTAGGCTCTGGACTGATCCTGTGTGTAGGACTATATCACTGTCTGCACGTGTGTACGTGTCGATAGCCGTGTCACGTTAGATTGCTCGCGTGGACGCTTTCCCATTTTTCACTACACGCACACACAACATCACATGTATACTACGGTTTACAAACACATTTGGTTGTCGATGACCACTCCCCTGTGGTTTTGTCCAAAACCGCGGTTACACCTTCTTTGCTGACGACAACCATTAAGGACCCGTTTGGTTCTTCAGCAAAGGCTAGCCTAGCCTTACATAGCATGGCGTATATGTTTGGAACAGAAAAAAAAACTGGCTTTTAAGAGTGAGTTAGCCTTAACTAAAAAACATACAATTAGCTACCATATATCTAGTTACCAAGAAGTTTGGTGCCTAAGATATTAATCAATAGTAACCAATATGCATGCTAATACCTTGATTGCTGTAGCTGTTAGCACGTTACTTGAGTTAAACGGTATCAATTGCCTCTACAGTTACCAAGTTACAGGCTAGTACTCGGTACCTTGCGGGACGAGAAAAATCTAGCTGGCCAGGAAGAGCCGATTCGGCTCGTCTTCGACGGCAAATTAAACTTCACTCGCACAAAATAAACAAAAAAGTTGCACTCGTGCGAAAAAAAAAAGATGAGAACGACTCGGGTTTCTCTATAGGTCCCGTTCGTTTCTAATGAAACGTTCAGATGAAAATTTTTATCTACGTGGTATTTTTTTAAACTGCTAAACGATATGTTTCGTGCGAAAAATTTTTATATGAAAGTTGCTCTAAAATATCAAATAAATTCATTTTTAAGTTTATAATAATTAAAACTCAATTAATCATATGTTAATATCATCTTGTTTTACGTGAAACAATTAATTTTCATCTTTATTTCATCTTTATGAAGTTAGAGCATAGATATTCTTCAACAACTAGTCCCAATCTCGTTGGCTTCTCCCCAACTTCAAAATCATCGTTGGGCTCACGAGGTCGCGCCTCTGCTGGCCACGCATGTCAAGGTGTCAGCCTTGTCCCTTACCGTGTCATTGACCTTGCCAAGTTCGCACGGCGCGCTGCCCACAATGTCGGCTACACCTCCTCCCTCTCCGGCATGTGTCTGAACAGTCTCCTACTGTTGTCATCCCCATTATACTCGTTACCAGTTATCACTCCATAGTCACTCAGGAGAAGGCCCTTTTATCGCCAACGACTATACGCACGAATCTTCGTGGCACCCTAGCTTGTTAGGGCAGTTCTAACCTAGAAACTATCAATTAGTTTTACCAATTAACATGTTATATAGATATTATGTATAAAACTATATACCTAATGGGTGATTTCCTTAGAATAAATTCTTATCCAATCATCACTTTTCTCTCTCCTTCCATGTACCTAACCTCTCGTGTGTTTTTGGTGTGGAGCTGGTTGTTTATCTTTTTTTTTCTCCTCATTAATTTTTCTTACCATATCAGTTTTTTCTTATATGTTAGTATATTTAATGCTATAAAAACTAAATGAGATTGAGGGTCGAAATAGACACCAATTAGTGTGACACGTTGACTAAGTTAGCCTAGCCATGCTTGGGATCTCGTTCCTCCTCTTCCGTGGGCCAACATTTTCACTAGTAAATGGGATTTTCACAAGTTTCGTCATGATGGAATCCTTTATCATTACTTCCTCAGTTAAAAAAATTAACCAGATAAAAGGATGTGATACAATGTAATACTTTTTCTGTTTCCAAATATAAAGGATTTTTGAACAGAAAAGGATTTATTGCACTCCCTCTGTTCCAAAATATAGGAGATTTTAGGTAGATTCATTGCATTATGTTATATCACATAGTTATTTAGATTAGGTCTTCTTGAAATGGAGGGAGCACAAGGCTTGTTGGGTACTTTGCGGTCCCACGCGGCAGCCGGCTATTGATTTTGACAATATGCTGCTGCGTTCGTTTGTGTTGGTTGGGAACCTTCCCTTCTGGCAAAAAAAAAAGGAGCAGTTCATTAGCGTATGATTAATTAAGTATTAGTTAAAATTAACTTAAAAAATAAATTAATATGATTTTTAAAATAATTTTTCTATAGAAAATTTTTGTATCATTTAATAGTTTGAAAAACATGCGCGTGAAAAACAAGTGAGAGAGTTCGGATCCCATACAAACTAACGTGTGGTCAAGTCTGCAACTACTTCTATTATGCTGCAACTATTTGTCTCATGTTCAGCAGAACCAAGAAAAAAAGTGTCATTTTCCGTACGCATATTTTCCGAGCGGTTGAATGGTGTATTTTTTAAATAAAAATTTACGCTCTAAAAAATATTAATTTATTTTTTAAATTTAAAATAATTAATACTTAATTAATCATGCGTTTTGGTTCACTTGATTTTGTGTATCTCTCAATTATATAATTTCTCCTCCCCTGAAGTACACCAGGTACCTTCTTCCACACCAATAACAAAAAAACAAATGTATGGCTCAAATCTATCATCCATATATAACAATAAAGACAAAGTCCGAATTACATCCCTGAACTATTGGATGAGTACAAATTATTCTTTTAAACCCGAAAACCAGACATCTTCCATCCTTAACTATCAATACCGAACGAATTACCCCCTGACTCAATCTGAAGTGGTTTTGGTCCTACATAACAGTCTAGTCAGGATTTTTTTTAAATCAACGGGCCCCACCAATCAGTCTCTCATCTCTCTATCTCTTTCCCCTCCCCTCTCTATCTCTCTCTCCCTCTTTTCCCAATCCTCTCTCTCTTTTTCCTCCTCTTACCTCCATCTCTATCTTATCACCGAGAGAGGGAGCGTCGGAGGGGGCACGGAGGATGGTGGTGGGCGAGGACAGGGGCGGAGGCAGCTCGAGGCAGCGGAGGGGGAACCGAGGACGACGGCGGGCGGGGGCGGCGGCAGAGAGGGAGCCGAGGACGGCGACGAGCGGGGACGGTGCGGAGGGGGAGCTGAGGAAGGTGGCGGAGAAGGAGCCGAGGATGGCAACGTGCCGATGCCAACACTCGAGCCGAGGATTCTCTCTCTCTCAACCCCGCTCTCTCTTCTCCCTTCCCGCGAGAGATGGGTGTTCCACGGCGAGATGAGGCATGGGTAGATGGCGGTGGTGCCACAGAGCTTCGCAGTGGTAGGACGCGCCGGCGATGAAGGGTTCGTGTGGGTGTCGGTCGCCGCTTCCCCGACCATCGCCATCTTCTCACGCAAGTTCGGCGCCGGCCGTCACTTGCCATTTTCTCGCGCAAGTCCACGCGCCTCATCCTTGGCCTTTGCCGACGCTCATAGCCGCCGATGCGCGGCTCGTCCTCGGCCTCCGCCATGAGGACGCTCGTAGCCATCGGCGCACAGCTCGTCCTCCTCCTCGGCATTTGACACGAGAGAGAGGTGTGAGATGGGAAAGAGATAGAGAGGAGAGAGATCTGACATGTGGGCCTCATCGGTTTTTTAATAAAAAAATACTAACTGAACTGTTACGTAGGACCAAAACTGCTTGTAAAGCTGCTTGGGGGCGTCGTAGCCCGTGACACTAGCGCTAGAAAAAAGTATAATTCGTTAAAGATATGTTTTCAACTTTACAAACAATAAAAAACAATAATATGTGGGACTATTGTAAAATTATTGTATGATCATTTGTAAAAAAGGTAGAAAACTAAGGTAATTGAAAAATATGTAATATAGCTAGAAATACTGTTCGTACAATAAAAAAATATGTTTAGTACTTTAATAAAAATTTAAAAATAATTGTAAACTTCTTTTCCTTCTCGTCGTCATCTTTATAGCTCTTTTCTAAAAATTAGTTTTACTTTGAATCATTATGTTTTAAATTGTTATATGATTATTTAATTAGTTTCAATTGTGTGGATTTCGTTAGTAACATTGGACTATTTGATGTATAGATGAATCGGCAATGGATGTATACCGCGGACTGACGGTCGAAAGAGTTTATTGAAGGTGTGCATTATTTTTTGAATGTGGCCAAAGCTAAGGGTTTCATGTGTTGTCCATGCAAAAAGTGCAGTAACCAGAAGGAGTATTCTACATCAAGAACTATTCATGCGCACTTGTTTGAATCTGGATTCATGCCTGGATATAATTGTTGGACCTCGCACGGAGAGCTAGGGGTTACAATGGAAGAAGATGAAGTAGAAGACGAGAATATTCTGGACTGGGCTCATCAATACGGTGGATTTGAAGAAAATCCAGGAGGCGAGACGGACGGAGTTGTTGAAGATAACGACGCTGTAGATGATCTTGGTCAGATGTTGCGGGACGTAAAGGACGGCTGCGAAAGTGAGAAGGAGGTCCAAAAATTGGACCGTATGTTAGCGGACCACAAAACTTCGTTGTACCCAGGTTGCGAACAGGGACACAAAAAGTTGGGTACGACGCTAAAATTTTTGCAATGGAAGGCCAAAAATGTTGTGAAACTCGTCAAGAACATTCTTCCGGAGGGAAACGAATTGCCCGAAACAACGTACGAAGCTAAGAAGGTGGTATGCCCTCTAGGACTAGAAGTACATAAGATACACGCATGTCCGAACAATTGTATCCTCTATCGCGGTGAGGAGTACGAGAACCTGGAAGTATGCCTGGTTTGTAAAGCACTACGATACAAGATTAGAAGAGATGATCCAGGTGATGTGGACAGACAACCTTCGAAGAAGAGAGTTCTTGATAAGGTGATGTGGTATTTCCCTATAATACCACGACTCAGACATTTGTTCAGGAACAAAGAGCATGCTAGCATGATGCACTGCATGCAAAAAAACGTCAACAAGACGGGATACTGAGACACCTCGCCGACGGGTTGCAGTGGCAAAACATCGACAAAACATTTCCAGACTTTGGAGAGGATGCCCGAAATGTAAGGTTCGGTTTAAGTATAGATGGCATGAATCCATTTGGAGAAATGAGCAGCGGCCATAGCACTTGGCCTGTGACTATGTGTATCTACAACCTCCCCTTTGGCTATGCATAAAACGAAAGTACATCATGATGCCAATTATCATTCAAGGCCCAAAGCAACCTGGTAATGACATTGATGTGTATCTAAGACCATTGGTTGAGGATCTGGTTCTACTGTGGAACAAAGAATGTGTCCCGGTGTAAGATGAGGACAAACAGGAGAAATTTAACCTACGAGCGTTGTTGTTCGTGACCATTAACGATTGGCCTGCACTAAGCAACCTATTCGGACAGTCAAACAAGGGATACAAGGCTTGCACCCATTGTATGGATGAAACTGAAAGTACGTATCTGAAACACTGCAGGAACGTTGTGTACATGGGCCATCGTCGATTCCTTGTTGCAACCCATCCTTTACAGAAAAAAGGCAAGCATTTCGAACAGAAGGCAGACCACCGTGCTAAGCCTAAACATCACAACGGAAAAGCCGTGTTTGCTATGGTGAAAGATCTGAAAGTAGTATTTGGAAAGGGACCTGGCAGCCAACCTATAGAGAGCGAAGATGGTCACGCGGTGATGTGGAAGAAGAAGTCTATTTTTTGAGAGTTACTCTATTGGAAAGTCTTAGACGTCCGACATGCAATCGACGTGATGCACCTCAGTAAGAACCTTTGCGTCAACCTGTTGGGCTTCCTAGGTGTATATGGGAAGTCGAAAGATACACTTGAAGCATGTAATGATCTCAAGCATATGCAACAACGCGAGGACCTTTACCCGGAACCGAAGGATAAAGGAAGCCATTACTTGAGTCCTGCAAGCTACACCCTGAGCAAGGAAGAGAAGGACGTATGTTTGAATGCCTGGAGAGCATCAAGGTACCGTCTGGATACTCCTCGAATATAAAGAGAATAATAAACATGAAGGAAAAGAAGTTCACAAACCTAAAGTCTCATGACTGTCACGTGTTGATGACACAACTGCATCCTGTTATAATTCGTGGTATCCTTCCTGATAATATCCGGGGAACAATAACAAAGCTTTGTGCTTTCATGAACGCAATTTTGCAAAAGATCATTGATCCAGTCAGTTTAACAACCCTTTAAGATGACGTGGTCCAATGTCTTGTCAGCTTTGAGATGATCTTTCCACCGTCATTCTTCAATATAATGACACATCTTCTATGTCACCTTGTGAAAGAGATCGGTATTCTCGGTTCTGTGTACCTACACAACATGTTTCCTTTCGAGAGGTACATGGGCGTTCTAAAGAAATACGTTCGTAACCGTTCTCGTCCGGAAGCAAGCATCGCCAAGGGTTATGGAACAGAGGAGGTTATTGAGTTCTGCGTAGAATTTATTGAAGACCTTCGTCCAATCGAGGTACCCGAATCAAGCCATGAGGGGAGACTACGGGGAAATGGGACTCTTGGAAGGAAAGCAATAATGACTGTGGACTATGATTTATTCCGTAAAGCACATTTCAAGGTTTTGCAACAATCTTCGTTGGTGGCTCCTTACATCGAGGAGCACCTGGCGATTGTTCACTCAAAAAACATCGGTAAGTTCGATGCATGGATTACACGTCATCACATTGATACTTTAACATCGGTAAGTTCGATGCATGGATTACACGTCATCACATTGATACTTTCTCCTCTTGGCTACGACAACATCTAATGGGTACCGAAACCATTGACCGACAACTAGCCTTCTTAGCGAGGGGGCCTTCTTGCTCGATATCGACATTCCAAGGATATGAAATCAATGGGTATACATTTTACACAAGAGCCCAAGATAGAAAGAGCACAAACCAGAACTCTGCTATTCGTATCGACGTCATGAGATACGATGGTGCAACTAGCATGTATTACGGTGTCATCGAGGGTATATGGGAACTAAACTATGGACCCCTGAAGGTACCTCTTGTTCGGTGCCAATGGTTTAGGCTTACTGGTGGAGGCGTAATGATTGATGACAGTGGGATGACAATGATTGACCTAACCAAGGTTGGATACTCAGACGAACCATTCGTCCTAGCCAATGATGTAACACAAGTTTTCTACGTCAAGAATATGTCTAGCAAACCAAAGAAGAGTAAAGGACCCAACGAGCCAAAGCGCCACGTGATTCTCCCAGGCAAAAGGAAAATCATCGGAGTCGAGGATAAGACTGACGAAGATTATGATTAGTTTGACGGACAACCTCCGTTCACGGTGACGGTTGACCCGAGCATCCTCCTATCAAAGGAGGACACCCCTTACTCACGCAACGATCATAGCGAAGGAACATTAGCGAGGAGAAAGTACGTGAGGAAAACAGTGACATAGATTGTTGTACGGACGATGCAAATTATTTATAATGTATAGAAGGCAATGCAATATTTGTGTTTTTTACTAATACAATTATATATGATTATTCATATATACTAGCAATTTTAAACTATTTAAATAGGCCATATGTTATGTACATATGATTATTACTATTTAAATAGTATTTAAATTGGTCATATTTTAATTATATATCATTATTGAAATGTAATAGCAGATTTAAACTATCTAAATTGGTAATATGTTAATTATATATATTTTAAATGTCATAGCAATTTTAAACTATTTAAATAGGTCATATGTTAATTATATGTGATTATTTATATTTAATAATAATTTTCAACTATTTAGATCGGGCATATGTCAATTAAATGTTTTAATCTTTAGTCCTGGATGTTAACCATAGCCGGGACAAAAAGAAATTTTGGAAACAGTGGGAAATTACCTTTAGTCCCGGTTGATTTTATCAACCGGGACTAAAGATATCTTTAGTCCCGGTTGTAGCTACCAACCGGGACTAAAGATAAGATCATTAGTCCTGGTTGATTCCACGAACCGGGACTAAAGATATCTTTAGTCCCGGTTGGTTCCATCAATCGGGACTAAAAATCCCGACTATAAATAGGTGTGCGCATCGTCTTCTCCGCCGATCCACACTTAGCCGTTTCTCAACGCCGATCATTCGCCTCTGCCGCCGCCGTCGTCTTCATCGTCTCCACCGCCGTACGTCGTCGCCGACCTCACCGCTGCGCTACAGCCGAGGTTTGGCGCTTGTCCTCTCTCCTCTCTCTCTATCTCTCCCTCGATCTTTCTCGCATCCGCGGCCACTGCCGCCATGCCGCCGCAACCCCGCGCCGCAGCCGGCACGCCGCGGCACCGCCGCCACACCCTGCGCCACCCCGCGGCGTAGCTGCCACCCTGTGCTACGTGAATGAACGATAGAACAAACGTGACCACGAACGATAGAACGATAGTACGTGAACGATAGAACGAACGCGACCACAAACGATAGAACATGACTGAATGATAGAACGAACGAACGAACGTGACCAACCGAACGATAGAACGATAGAAAGTGAACGATAGAACGAACGTGACCACGAACGATAGAACGAACGTGACCGAACGAACGATGGAATGATAGAACATGAATGATAGAATGAACGTGACCACGCAACGATAGAACGTGACCGAACGATAGAACAAACGAATGAATGAACGATAGAACGAACGTGACCGAACGAACGATAGAACGATAGAACGTGAACGATAGAACGAGCGTGACCACGAATGATAGAACGAGCGTGACCACGAATGATAGAACATGACCGAACGATAGAACGAACGAATGAACGATAGAACGAACGTGACCGAACGAACGAGAACGTGGTATATATATGTATATGTTTTCAATGTAGATATGCAAGCATGATGTGTAGATTAATCATAGATGTACCAAATTAAATCCAGTCGCACATTGTTAATGATATAATCTATCCTCCGTTTTGTTTGAAATAGTTTTCATGTTTTCACGTGGATACACTGAATATAATATTTCACATCTTTTTTTGTTTTTCCAGTAGTGATTCAATTTTTTTTCTAAGTTCCATCTTAAAGAAAGGGCTGAATTATACTAATTCCATCATCTCCAAGTAAATGTTTTCACTTACGACTGTTGTACATCTTTTAACTAAATTTTTATTTCTTTGTCATACGTGGTGCAGCTGCTGACCGCCATCGTCGCTCAAGCTTAAGTGGCCCCAATAACTCTTAGCAAAACTAAGGCAAGTTATATTAATTCCCTGGTATGTGTGTGTATATATAGACATAGTATACCACGCACTGGGCTTGTTTTAGCGCATCCGTGTATATATATATATGTATGTGTATATATATATTTGTATGTATATATATATATATGACATATGCACATAGGTTGCATGTATAACAATTAATTAACTGGTCATCGTACGTATTTCTCAACAATGTCAATATATGTATAACAATATACTCTTAGTTGATGTGTACTAGTTAATGTTACGAACAGATGGCAGATCGCGATGATGAACAGATCCTCATGGATGAGATCGCAGAGGGCAGCGGCCAATATTGGGCGGATGAGGAGCAAGAGAACCCCAACCAATACCTAAACGAGGAGGGAAACGAGTGCACAAACTAAGAGGAAAGTGAAAGGCAACCGGCCGTTGGAGAGTAGAGGGCACGCGGACAACGAGGTGCCGCGAGAAAGCTAGAGGGCAGGCACATTATTAGTGAAGTGGCCCCAGACGGCGAACCAGTAGCCCCAGCCGGTATACTACGGAAGTTTGTGGGACACAGTGGTTGGGTCGTGAGGGATCACGTGCCCATTAGCACAATGCACTGGCGTCAATCAAGGTCAGCCGAGGATGACCAAAGTTATCTTCTAGATACGGAGAAAGATATGTTGTGGACCACCATGCTCGAGACCTTCACGGTCCCTGAGGCAGATCAGCCAAGATTGAAAGAATGGACTATGAAGAAAATGGCTAAACAGTTCCAGAAGTACAAGTCAGCTCTGTACAAGAAATACGTCCTAAAGGGTCTGACACCTGATTTCGACAAATTAACTAAGCTGAGGGATCATTGGGATGCTTTTGTCGCATACAAGACCTCCCAGTATGGGCAAGCGCAAATAGAAAAAAATAAAGCCAATGCCGCTAAGAAGCAGTACCATCACCGGCTAGGGTCAGGTGGCTATAAGAAGGCAATCCCCAAGTGGGATAAACTGAAAGTCGGGTTGATAGAAAAGGGTAATGAGCTGGCCATAACGAACTGGCCTGAACGTTTCAGAAATTGGTACTATGCTCATGTTGGAACGCTCGATCCCACTGATGGCTCCCTTGTATTCGGCGATGCGATCCGCGAAGTAGCTAGCCGACTTACGGAAGCAATGGAGGCGTCTGCTCAGGGAACATTCAAGCCTAACAGAGAGAAGGACGAGCTTACGCTCACACTACAGAATCCCGAGCATCCAGGACGAACACGAGGAAAAGACGTGGTTTCTTGGAAATACGGATTTCAAGAGGACAACCACACTTACAAGAGTCGGATGAGGAGCAAGAGGGATACCTAGGCGAAATTAAGATATCTCAAGGAGAGGGTCGCCCTGTAGGACATAAGGATGCAAGAGGAGGTGGACCGACGAGTGGGCCAACGCCTAGCGGAACGATAGAGCCAGCAGACGGTACAGCCGTATGTCCCTCCAATCATGGTGAGCCCCTCAGGCAATCGCAGCAGCTGTGCTTCTACAGGGCAAGTAGGAGAACAGGGCATTACAGCGGGGCCAGCTCACGATGACCCATCGTACCCTGTAGATGAAATCACGCGGCGGACACCTTGTGAGCTGCACAGTCCCTTCAAGAACATATTACTCAAGGTATGCTCGTAGTTTTATGATATATGTCTTGTAAATTGCAAAAGGTGGTGCATGCATCTATTAATTACTAAGTTACCTCGATTCTCATGAAGGTGGCGTCGGGCATGGCCATACCAGTGGACCCTTCAAGGACATACCATTGCAGACTGATTCCATCTGGGTACTCAAGGGTCGAAGTTGAATTGGTGGAACGAGGGTTTGAGGATCTCGAGCTGGACATTCCCGGAGGAGACGGGGAGACAAAACTAGGAGACACAGCCCACACCATTATACTATGGTGCAAGCGGTACATCGTGTTTCCCAGGCAAGCAGCGGCGTCTTCTCCTCCGTCTCCTGCACCTGCACCCTCTCCTTCACCTGCACCGGCTCCTCCACCTCTGTCTCCTCCGCCTGCACCGTCTTCTTCACCTGCACTGGCTCCTCCACCTCCGCCTCCTTCGCCTGCATCGTCATCGTCTGCTCCGCCTTCACGAGCTAAAAAGTCGTGCCCACTTCGTCCCGTGCCATCAAAGTCCACAGAACAAACAAAGAAGCCAAGACTTGACGAGCTAAAACTCCCCGCTCTCAAGAAAAGGACGTACAACTGCACTCCTGAGGAGACTGACGAGGTCATACGAGTGGAAGTGAAGGCGTTCTTCAAGCCACGGAGCCCGCAAAAGAAGATTCCTATAGATCCGGCTGCTAAGAAGTTCTTTCAGAAGATGAGTGAACCGGTCAAGAGGACTTTACTTTCGGATTATGACCGGTCGATGACGAAGTCGTTTAAGAAACAAAGAGGAAAAACCAAAAAAGTGCATCAGCTCGGAAAGCAATCAAAACAATCTGTTGAGCCGTTGCTACCACCCGGTGAAGAGGAACTAAGGCAATGGATGAAAGAGACAGGTCTGAACAGGGCGCAATTGGTGGGAAACACACCAATAACCATAGCGACAGAAGCCGATTTGAAATACAAATTTAAAGTCGGTGAACTGCTTGTCAAGCCTGTTCAGGTGAACACCCTCTCTACACAAATGTACTGATTCCATCAATGGTACATGGAAAGTTCATCCAAAGGTAGAACGATGGTTGGAGCGAGGATAAGAAACATAAATTACTATCAGGGAGATGATGTTCTGTGGATCAACTTCGAGAATGTATTCGATGTATACCAACTAGACGCTCTCGACGTCTCTATTCTCAGCTGCTGGGTTTTGTAGGTATCGTTTTAGCAAAATTTATTTTGTTCCTTATGTCCTTCTATGTACCATTCAATGGTTACACTGTGCCGATAAGACTGATGTAAATTCCTTTATCCTTTGTAGAATGGAGATTTAATCGTGCCGTAGGTAGGGGATTTACAATATTGGATTCATGGACCCCCGCAAAGTCAATGTCGAAATGATACGGGACTTTGAGGAAGCTACATAGGACAATATTGTTCATTTCCTGGTGCAGCAGCATTATAAGACCTACATACTATTGCCCTACAACACAAAGTGAGTTTTAACTATCTTTCGAATTTGTACCAACTTCCTCCTTGTACTCATACCGTGACATATATATCATCTGACGCAATTTGCAGATTTCACTAGGTCCTTATCCTCTTCGACCTTGAACTATGCAAAGTCCATGTCTATGACTCAATGGATAAACCAGAGTCTACTTTCGTCAAGATTTTTGAAGTGATAGTTAGGTAATGCCATCTATTCAACTGTCATTAATTATAAACACTGCTATTGCTACTATGCAGATCTCCGATATTTAATCATAACTTCCAATTGTACATAGGGCATGGGTAAAGTTTCGTACATTAGTCCGCGGGGTTTGGAAAGAAAAACTTGGTAGGAGGTTTAATTTTCCGGTGAGTACATGCTCCAAAACATATTGAATCATTAATTTGTTCTAGAAAAAATTAGTACATTAAATCTCTCGTCGTTTCTCCTTAAGTGTGCAAAACAGGAGCAGGGGAATAACTTGTGCGGCTACTATGTCTGGGAATATACTCACTGCATTGTACACCAAATCAACAGTGACAAGAATCTGGAAGTACGTAAAAATCATTCATACATTATGTCCCGATTTCTTATTGACTTCATATACTTATATCTCAATTTTTTTCAAATGATAGATTATTTACATGAGGGAAAAACTATCCAACGAAGGATTTATAAAGGTTGTTCAAGAACAATTGATGGGATTTAGCAATGAATAAATAATTGATCCCGCGAAAGAATTCCACTACGATGGAAGACCTATTGATCATCATCCCCATATATAACATGTCTTAGGTTTCTTCGTAATATACAATAGAACATTAGAATTAACGAAGGATTGTAGTATATGTATGTATTTAGATGTGCATACATGTACTTATGTGTGTGAGTATATTTCGATAATATAAGTATATATTTACTTGAGTGCATATATTTAGGGAATATATATATGTGTAAAATATGTATTTATACATATATATATATATATGCATATTGCATATATATATATATATGTATAAATACATATATTACATATATACACATATTATATATATATATATATTATGCATATATATATATATATATAAAGAAAAAATATCTTTAGTCCTGGTTGGTAACACCAACTGGAACTAAAATGGTTGCGCCAGCCACGTGGCGCTACCATCTTTAGTCTCGTTTGGTGTTACCAACCGGGACTAAAGATAACTCTTTAGTCCCGGTTATTTCATCCGGGACTAAAGATGGGCATCTTTAGTCCCGAATTCGTGGTCTCGGTTGCATAACCAGGACTAGAGGGTATTACGAATCGGGGTTAAAAACCCCTTCTCCACCAGTGATTAGAGAGCATGCCGGCACTTTCTTAATTCAACCCATATCATCAGCTTGCTGTGACATGTTTCAACGCCTACAAATGTTAACTTTAACTAATATAATGCAGACATGTTATGGATAATTTCTACTGCAAGCTAGTACTGTGTTACTTTTAATTCTCTCACTAATGCTCCACTCATCTTTATTTTACAGATTTTATAATTATAGTGCCGAGTATGAGTAGCAATCAACGACAAGTGAACTCATGGATAGGATATATTGCCTTTCATATGGTCAATATTTGCCTATAGTATTCCTAGACAATATCAAGGCAAAATGGTTAAGATTGAAAAAGAATGATCAGCTAGTTTAATAGGCATTCAAAAATTAAAGAACACCTGACTTGTGACACTTAACAAAGAGGTAATTTCGCTGAAAAACTGAAAGCTTAAACCCCCTCTACAGTAGTATATTTTCACATAATTTGAAGTAGAAACGTTTTCAGATGAGAACATTATATGGAATCGAAAAAAAATGTTTTCTAAGTGAGTTTACCCGTCCATTTTCACTCCTAAGTCGTAACTCCTTTGTATAATCTACATATGACGTCTCCGTCTTGAAATCCCACAAGAGAATAATCAATCTGATTCATGTCTCTTATTATTTTATTATTTTCTGTTCCAAAACTGTGACTTCAAATACACTGAAATTGCATCTGCCATTAACCACCAAGTTGGGAAGGTCAGAATATTAGGATGTTTCTCACAGAAGTACAGCTTACCAACTTTAGAGGAAATAAAAAGAGTTCTTTTAGGAATTAGGATGCACCATACTAGTGATAAATGGGACCAGTATGAAAGGAGGACATGACTACACAGTACACGATCGCGACCACTTCATCACACGTGATGTATAAATACTTCTTTACCATATAAAAATAGCAACAGGCACTTATACAGATTAGTCAATATTCATATTTAAGGTTTATCTTTGGTGCCTTTTTTTTTTAAAATAGTATATCATGTTTGTTAGAAAATATGGGATTGGAGACAATTGGTGTGGTTGGTGCGAGCTACTAGGGTCTCACGCATTGTGCTCTTCATCCTACTAACATCTCACATCTCTCTCAATGGTTATGGGACTATGGGTAATCTTTAGCGATAATAACTTCAACATGGCGAGATGACAACAATCATGCCAGGCCGACATCTATCCCCTAAGCTTGACCATTCCATTTCATCCATCCACCCTGTTCACCTTTCAGATGCAACGTGTCCCCTTTTGTGCAGTGCTAGGTCGATGGTATAGGAAATGCAGCATGAGCATAGTGGTACGACCGCTAGGTCTTGGACTATGTCGTTGAGCCACTAACCTCAATCCGTTGTGGGTCGCATATCGTCCAATCTTGTTGAACCTTTATCGAACGGACAATCTCTAAACAGGACCAGCATCCTTCTTTCCCCTCCCCTTGCTACAGTAAATCCCCAAAATCCTTCCCTCCTGCTCCTCTTCCCCCTTCGATTCTGGCACCTTTCCCTACTAGTATAGTGTTGTTAGATCGGTTCTTTGTCGTCAGGTCCTTCCTGTAGGTAGGGGTTCTTCCCGTGTTTAAGCTTTTGCCAGCGAGGTCCCATGGTTGCCAGAGTTGTTGGTGGTGGCGGCGCTGGTTGGTGCCGAGATGCGGGTGATGACAACGTCGACAAGGTCGACCTGAAGCTCGACGAGGAGGAGGACGAGATGGTTCTGGAGTTTGAGGAGGAGGAGCGGTGGGAGGAGCAGTCCTGCCGCCGCCGCCGCCAGGGCCGCAAGCCTTTGCACCCCTCTGAGGAGAGCGTGGAGGATGAGAAGGAGGCCAAGGCGGAAGAGGCCTGCGTGGAGGAGTTTCGCTCGAGGGCTCGATCCATCCGCGGCGCGGGAGGTTTGGGACGGCGGCGGCGTTTCGTGCAGCTCGCCGTCTCCTGCGACAACGACGACGTTGCCCGGCTCGCCATCTCCTGCGACGACGACGTCGATGCCCCCGCCGCTGAAGCGCCCAAAGCACAACCTCCATCACCCCCTTCCTCAGGCCCCAAGTTGCCGCAGCAAAGCCACCTTGCTGCAGTCTGGCATCGCTTGTTGTCGCCCCTTTGCCTGGTCGGAGACTATGCTCTCCTGTCCGCGGGTTCGACGGCTCCGACGATTGCTGCAGCTTCTTCCAGGGGTTGGCGTTGGTGGATGGGAGCCTTCCTAAGCCAGATTCCTCAAGCCTTCTTTTGCAAGTCTCCTTTTCCCCAACCTTGTAGTAGACAACAGTTCATTCGCCAATGGTTGAGCTCTTAACTGCCTTTGAGTGGCTGGATTTGGGTTCCTTCTTCCTGTCGATTTGCACCACCTCTGCTGTTTAGTTTTAATAGGAAGTTTGTGGCCTTAGTGCAATCTATTCCTCTGTGGATCTTGTTGGCTCTTTGCCTTAAGCCATTCCCTTTGACGATGTACGGGGCCTTGCTCCCTTGATCTGTTGTTTTAATATATGTTTAAGTTTCAAGAACAAAAGAATAGTTACAGTTTAAGGATATTTTGGTCCTTTTCACATTTCAGCTATAAAAATATTTACATGGTCTTAAAATCCCTTAGGCCTTTTTCGTTTAATCTCCTAGAAAAAGGGATTGGAGGGAATTAGGAAAGAATAATTTCACACCATAATAGGTGTAGAATAAATCCCTCCAAATTCCTTTTAATCCCTTTGTGGGAGGGATGAAACGGGTCTTAGTGAAAAACTAACGTGCTGGTTGATCGAAGTTTTTTTTTTTAGCTATGGCTTATAAGCTGACACGTGATCAATGCAACGTAAAATAACTCTACGGCAAAACATTCATACTTGTATTCACGGTTTAAAAGTCAAGATTGAATAATGAAAAAAACACCTAAAATAATTAATGTAAATGTAAATTATGTCATTATGGATGAACCAGTATAAATAATTTACTCTTAATAAATTCTTAAGTAGTAATCCATCCAACATTAGTCACTTTGAATTTTTTTCTGAGGAAAAATTAGGAATTACCCCCGAACTATCCCGGTTGACCAAATTATACCCCCAAACTCGAAAACCAGACATTTTAAACCCTAAACTCTTCAATCCGAATGAATTACACCCCCTAGCACTGTTTTGAGCGGTTTTCAGCTAGGCTGGCTGATGTGAAATTTCCAATGTGGCAAAAAAATTTTAAAAAATAATGGGTCCACCTGTCAGTGCCCCCATATCTCCGCTCTTCTTCTCTTCTACCTCCTTCCCTCTCAATCTCTCTCTCTCAACCTTTGAAACGAGCAGGAAGGAGGAGGAGACGACGCGTTGCGGCGGCGGAGGAGACTGGACCCCCAGGGCGCCGAGGAGGATGCTGGAGGCAGCGAGCAGCGACGTCATGGGGAGGGGGCGATGGCCAACGGGTGGCTCTAAGGAGGACGCTGGAAGCGATGGACGGCAGGTGGTGCCAAGGAGCACACTGGAGGCTGCGGGAGGCGACGTCGTAGGGAGGCCCTGGTGGGCGGCGGGCGGCGCCGAGGAGGACGTTGGAGGCGACGAGCTACGGCGACGAGTCCGCCGCCCTCTCAAGCTCTGCTGCTCCACGGCTACAGCGACAAGGCGATGAGTCCTCCTTGGCTCCACTGGTGCGCGCGGCTCCTCCTCCACATCTGTCGACACGCAGCTCCTCCTTGATCTTCGCTGGCGCACACGGCTCCTCCTCTGCCTAAGCTAGTGTAACGCCCTGCTGTTTGCGAGACGTTAAAAACTAAATTAATAAAAATCTATTCGCGAAAATTTCGTTCCTTGTGTGAGAGTCTAAGTCGTGCTGTGGATCTATATTTAAATCTCTCCTTGTTCCCTCTCCTCGATACCGAAAATCAACTCATCAAAATCCCAAATCCAAAATTCAAGTCTCGCAAAAATCAAATTTCGAATTTCAATCCTTCCCTTCTTTGAACTCCTTATCAAATATTTCCCTCAAAATTCCAAAAATATCAAATTCCCATTTTGAATCCCCTCCTTGACTCTTCCTTGAATCCTTGAGTTCAAATATCCGGTTTGAATTCAAACCCCAATTCAAATCCAACTCCAAAATCTCTCCAAACCAAAAGTCTATTTTGCCTCCCTCATTCTTGGGCCGCCATTCTCTCTCGGCCCAACTACTTCCCCCTCTCTCTCCCACCTGGGCCATCCTAATCCCCCTTTATCGGCCCAGTCCAACTCGCCTCTGGCCTAGTGGCGCACTAGGCCACCAGCCTACTCGCCCACCTACGCGCGTGCGTTGTACATGCCGGGATGGAGGCGCGTCTCCTCCGCCTCCCTCGCGCGCTCGCTTTTTTCTCTCTCTCTCTCTCTCGCCTAAACAGCCATGCCACCGATTCGATTTTTTTTGTCGCCCGCTGATTTCCCGCTCGCGTGCCTGGTGGCTGACCAGCCCGGCCGCTCCACGCCGCGTGCGTCCAAGGCTGGAGCCAGCGCTCGCGCCTGTGCCTCCCCTTTCTCCCAAAGCGGCAAGGGCCAAGCTCTCTTTCTCCATCCCCCTTTTCCCTTTTTCCTCTTCCAGTCCGACGACATCCTCTGTCGCCGCTTGTCTTCATACGTCAACCGTTGCAGCTCGCCACCCCCACCTTGACCGCGCCAGCCGAGCGCCAGCCGCATGCCCTCCCTGGCGCCCAAAATCGGTTTTCCTGTGCAAGCCATCTCGCCAAGCACCCTGCCCACTTCTCCTCACCTATATAAACCACACCCGTCCTCATCTTCTTCCCCTTCCTCCCCGCCGGACTCTCAACGCTGTGCCGCCACGCAATCACGACCGCCTCGCCGCGAATCCATCCGCGCCGGCACACCTTTCCGCACCCACGCCATTGAGTTCCGTCACTGCTTCCCCGGTGCCGCGCCATCCCCGGAATGCCACCACCACGAAGCCCGGCCGTGCTCCGCCGTCGATGTCCTCGTTCTCGCCACCAAACCACCGCAGAATGCTTGAGTTCAAATATGCAGTTTGAATTCAAACCCCAATTCAAATACAATTCCAAAATCTCTCCAAACCAAAATTGCCAGCAAAAGTCTATTTTGCTTCCCTCCATCTTGGGCTGCCATTCTCTCTCGGCCCAACTACTTTTCCCCTCTCTCTCCCACCTAGGCCATCCTAATCCCCCTACCTCGGCCCAGTCCAACTTCACCTCCGACCCAATGGCGCACCAGGCCGCCGGCTTGCTCGTCCGAATTTTTTGCATTTTTAATTTTATTTATTTAAAGATTTGCAAAAATAATTTTCTGTTTCAAAATATTGCAGAAATAATCTCCTCTCGCCCTCTGGGTGGGCGAGTTCTAAAAATCGCTCTCCCAGAGGGCGATTTTTCCGACGTGGCAGACGGCCGTTGGGCGCCGTCTGCCGCGTCGCCGCCTTTTTGCAATTTAGTCCCTTGCCGCCCTTACAGAGGGTGTTTTTTCACTGTTCATCTGGGGGCCGCCTGCAAAAGGGCGGCCGCCCTGGCAATTTTGCAGGCGGCCCCCTTGCCGCCCTTATAGAGGGCGATTTTTTGCCCTCCCCTATAAAATCCCCATTTTCGACTCCGTGGCCGTCATTCGCAGCCGTCGAGACTCGAGAAAAATAGTAGAGCGAGGGGTGAGGAAGAAGAAGGAGAGCGGTGAAGCCCTGTCGGTGTGCACACTCGATCGCAGGTAAATACAATATCCCGCTATATGTTTGTGTTATTTATTTTGTGTAGAATATATAAGAAAAGAATTTTTTTTGAATATTTGAATAGTTGTTTAGTAAGATATTGATTTATAAATTAGGGCACGATTTAATTTAAGGAGTTTGACCTAGGACGAACCGATTTAGATGAACCTACGTACAATACATTCTGATCTATGTCTATGTTATTTAAATAGTTGTGTAGCACTATAATATGGATTTAAAAATTAGGGCATGATTTATTTTAGTCAATTTGACCTAGGACAAACCGATTTAGATGAACATATATAGGATATGTCCTTATGTATGTATACATTTCTTTGCGTAGAATTTTGTTTAATATAGAATTCAACTTAGGCATAGATTGATCTAGGCAACATATTCGTAGTATGAAGTAAATTAAGTTTGAACCTGTTTATCAGGCACAATGGCAAGCAAGGTCATATTTCAGATAGTTCACGGTAAAGGCAATGTTAGATATGGTCGAGATGGTGTTGATCTGTCAGAATTTAGTATGAAATCAAAGGGCATCGATAGGCCAACCGATAAAACATTTGAGTCGGTCTATAGTTGGTTACTACGTGGATTTAAAGTGGATATAAGAGTGAACACAATGTCTCTATCCGTTGTAGTCAGTCGTGCAACGGAAGGATATTATTGGGAACTAATGCCTGTAGATAACACCGAGTCCTGGAGACGTTATGTAGAGATGGCATTTGAAAGGTCCTGGCCCCTTGTTATTTTTGTGGCATTGCATGAAATCAATAGTAGTGTTACAGTGCAAACAGAGGATGGTGAAGGTGCTAGCAATGCTGTGGAGAATGTTGGACCATCGATGCGAACTGGGGGTAACGAAGCAAGGTTGGAGGAGGCAATAGGCGTGGCGGATGAGGGGGAGAGAATCGAAGCAATTGTTGAGGAAATGGAGAGGGAAGATTCTGAAAATGAGCTGGCGGAGGGCGATGAATCATCGGACGAGGAGGAAGATGTACTGCCCGTTGATTGGACAAAAGCCGATTTCTCTCAACTTGTTATCTCAGAGAGGCAGCAAGCACCCTTTGAATACAAGGATAACAAGGTAATCCAAGGTGCCAGGTATGCGCATAAGGAAGACATGAAAGAGGCGGTGAAACATTGGGCAGTCTCCTTGCATAGAGAGTTTAGGGTGGTGAAGTCTACCAACTGTGTGTATGACGTGAAGTGCACGAAGGATGATTGTCCGTGGCGCGTTCATGCATATAAGGGAAAATGGAATGACTATTGGAAAGTGAGCATTGTTGGTAAGCACACATGTTGGTTGCCAGGGGTTGATAAGTATCACCGCAACATCACCTCAGCTTTTGTTGCCGGTGAGATGTACAGCGATGTGGTTTGTAACACGGACTTTGAACCGGGCTCCATTATTAGGCACATTGAAAACAAATTCAAGTATACTATAAGCTATTACAAGGCTTGGAGGGCGAAACAAAAGATTTTGGAGATGAGGTATGGCACATTTGAAGCATCCTATGATAACTTGCCTCGTCTGTTAGGCACCATTGCTCAGAGAAACCCCAATACCTATTATGACATTCAGACCTTTCCGTTGTCTAATGACCCGAGCAAGAGCGTGCTGCAAAGAGCTTTTTTCTCGCTGGGTGCTTGCATCAATGCACTTGTGCACTGTCGCCCTGTGTTGTGCATAGATGGAACCTTCTTGACAGGCAAATACAGAGGTCAGATACTGACGGCGATTGGAGCCGATGGGAACAACCAGGTGTTACCTATGGCGTTTGCATTTGTCGAGAGTGAGAACACCGAAAGCTGGTATTGGTTCTTGGAGAGAGTTCGCTGCCAAGTCATGCGTATGAGGCCCAATGTTTGCCTCATTCATGATCGTCATGCGGGCATGTTGAAGGCAATTGACTACCTGCAGAATGGTTGGCCGGAGAGGGGACTTCCAGCTAGGTGGCATGATGTTCGGAGTAGGTGGTGCATGCGTCATATGGGAGCCAATTTCTACAAGCAATTCAAGAACAAGCACCTGATGGATCTATTTAAGAGGCTATGTGGTCAAAATCAGGAGAAAAAATTCAATGAGTTGTGGAGGAGGTTGGATGAGCTGACAACAAAGCAAACCGACGAGCAATCTCGTCGGCCACAGGATGACGATCCTCCAGTACCTCTTGGTCCACTACATGATGACCCGCCAACAATGAGAAGAAGGTCGGCATCATCAATACATAATTTCTCGCAGTGGATAGAGAATGAACCGAAAGAAAAGTGGTCTCTGTTGTACGACACTGACGGGTCTCGGTATGGTATAATGACAACCAACCTGGCCGAGGTGTACAACTGGGTGATGCGAGGAGTGCGAGGACTCCCACTGGTCGGTATTATGGAATTTATCCTTCATGGCACTCAGGCATACTTCAGGGATAGATACAAGAAAATTGCCCCTTCGATGCAAGATAACAACATTGTATTTGGGAGTGTGGTGACAAAGTATATGCAAGATAAAATAGCAAAGGCTATGAAGCACAGAGTTATTCCCCAAGGTACCCAAGTTCATAGGTATGAGATAATGTGTGTGGATAGGCGAAGGCGTGGCATCAACCGTGTTCAAGCTGTGTAGGAATGTGTGCTTCATGCGGAGGGCGGTTGCCGTTGTAGCTGCATGAAGCCCAAGCTTAGACATCTGCCTTGCTCACACGTACTTGCAGCAGCTGGGGATTGTGGCATACTTCCCGATATCTATGTGTCACCCTACTACAGCAAAGAAGCAATATTTCATACATGGAAGGAGGAGATATATGGGTTCGGGATATCTGGATCTTATACAACTCTGAGGCCACAGGTGTTCTACATTCCAGATCCGTCGAAGTTAAGACTGAAAAAGGGCCGGCGTCAATCGAGACGCATCAGAAACGACATGGACGAGTCGGAGGCAGGGGGGAGGACTCTACGGTGCAGCAAATGCGATGAGCGCGGGCATACTTACAAGAAATGCCCAAAGAATTCGCAATCTCCAACCGTCCCAGGTTCTGATCTATCTGGACAGGCAACCGATGGCCGCCGTCCATCGGGAGAAGGAACAACAATGAGGCGACCACGTCCTAGGCGTTCTCGTGCGGCGACTACGTCATCCGCTGGCGATGCAATGACTTGATTATTCCTGTCAGCCTTTTAGTCTAGCGGTGATCCAATTGATGTAGTATTTATAATGCTGTTGTCATTTGTCATGTGTGTAATATTTATCCTTGTGAGACATGAACTATTGTAATGTTGTTGTCATTTGTCATGTGTGTAATATTTATCCTTCTGAAACATGAACTATTGTAATGTTGCTATCATTTGTGTAGTGTACCTTTAGCGTTACTAATTACCATTGTAATGAACAATTTGTGTAATGTTTTTTCTTTATCAATTGCTTATTTGTAATCACTCTTATGTATGCAGGTATGGCGGATGAGACACCAGCTCTCCTCAGTAGGGGACTGGACAGGAGCCACCGTTCGTACTTGTCGGCGGTGTAGGGTGCGCAGCTTACGACCTTTCGTCCACGCCCGTCGCGAGAGTTGTTGCGTGCCGATCCGCGACACGTTCCGTGGTATGATAAAACTTAATTACTTGATGGAATTTTTTGGCTATTTCGAAATATGTGGTACAAATGTTGAACTCGACGGTACGCAGGTTGCGCGAGGCAGGCCTGATAGCGATATCCAGGCTTGTTGAGGCGCGGGCGAACGAGAACGACCCGGCCAAGCGCTGGGATGCGGACCGGTCGCTGCTGGCTGCTTTGGTAGATCGGTGGCGGCCGGAGACGCACACCTTCCATCTCCCCTGTGGGGAGATGGCACCTACGCTGCAGGACGTCGCGTACCTGCTTGGGCTTCCACTGGCCAGGGAGGCTGTTGGCCCAGTGGACGGTGCTGGTGGCTGGAGGGAGGATATCATGGAGCGATTCGCTCCCGTGATGAGGCTACCTGGGCTCCCTGGAGTTGCTCCCCCGAACATGTACACCACCGCCGGGCCTACGAAGGCTTGGCTGCTGCAGTTCACAGTAAGTTAACTTTTACACTTTTTAGCAATTTTTAATTTTTATTTTTTAAAGATTTGCGAAAATAATTTTAGGTTTCAAAAATTTGCAAAACTAATAATGCTTATTCGACACTTTAAATGATCTTAAATAAAAAAGTTGTTAATAACAAAGCTGTAGATCTTCGTGAGATCTATAACTTTCATATAAAGTTTATCTCCATCCGATATCGTTTAAAATTCAGATATGAGATTCTTTTAAATAGGTTTTAGATTTTGTAACGAATATTTGGATATGTAAACGATCTTAAATGAAAAGGTTGTTAACTATAAAGTTGTAGATCTTTTAAAAAATAAAAATTAAAAATGCTAAAAATTACACTTTGTTACTTTCCTAGAAATCTTACGAGTTTTAACATCGTTTGCTTTTTGTTGTAGACCGACCAGCTCCACCCCGACGCCGACGAGTACTCGCTCAGACGGTCCTTAGAGGCGTACCTACTGTGGATGTTCGGCTGGGTGATGTTCACCAGCACCACCGGGCACGCAGTAGACAGGGGCCTGATCCACTACGCCCGGACGATCGCGGATGCGGAGCTAGGGGCCGTGCCGCAGTGGAGCTGGGGTTCGGCAGTCCTCGCAGCCACGTACCGTGCGCTGTGCGAGGCCTGCTGCAAGACGGATCCTGGAGCGATTTTCGCGGGCTGACCTCTGCTTATTCAGCTCTGGGCAGCTGAGCGGTTCGCGATCGGCCGACCGATCGTCGACACCGCTGTGTACGCTTCAGGACCGGCAGCCGACCACCCAGCCGACGGGCCGACGATGGGCACATACTGGTGCCGCCGCAACGTAAGTACAAATTGTTTTCATTTCAAATTTCAGATTATGTGCGACTGATGTTCTGACGAGTTGGTTCTCCTTGTGTCGCAGCGCCGTTACGCCCACATCCAGGTCAGACGGAGCTACCCGGAGTTTGTCTTCGTGTTCGACCGTCTGCAGCCTTCGGATGTCGTCTGGGAGCCCTACACGCACCACGTGGTCGCGGAGAGAGCACCTCTAGGTCTGTCTGCCTTGTGCACGCGTGACGCGGCGTACTGGTTGACGGTGGTGCCATTGGTTTTCAACATCTTCATCGAGCCTCACTGCCCTTACTATGTTATAAGGCAGTTCGGACTGAGGCAGGGCTTTCCAGTGAACGTACCGATACCCGTCGCGCCCCAGGACCACCAGTGAGTATTTCTCTTTTACCTTTACTATTGTTATGTCGACTACGCGCGGAACGTTCGATGACCATTATGTTCTTTGCAGGTTGACTCGACGGGGACAGCACGCAGGGACACTGTGGGCACCTCGGATCTTGCCGTACGTCGAGGACTGGTTGGTAGCCACCGAGGAGGTGATTGCCGAGGTCCACCCGCACTCGGAGGAGAACTACACTGCCTACCTTCGGTGGTACTTGCCGCGCACACGTGCCCGCGTCACCTTCACCGCGGCAGCTCCACAGCTACACCAGGCAGGCGTCAGGGACACCTACCCCGTGCACCGTGACCAGGAGTATTTCCTGGGGGTACGTCCATGTTTCTCGGACTTCTTGTTTTCGTACTACGCGGTTGGTACATATGAGACTGACAAACCTAATTAATAATGATTCCCACAGGTCGACGCTACACGCGCCATGAACGCCGACATCAACGCGATGATGCTGAGGTTGGACGCTGGACTGCACCTGAACGACGTTGAGCAGAGGGTGACGTTCGAGCGGATGCAGACGAAGATGCGTTCGATCTTGCGCATCCTCTCTTGTCATTCAGCTGTGGACGCGGTACCTCCACCGGCAACTGCTGTTCCACGTCCACGCGGCCCGACACCAGGATCGACATCGCACGGTGCTGGTGCGTCCACAGGTTAGTTCCGTCCCTTCTCACTATGCAAAACCTTCGCCATGTTATTACAAACTGAATGTCAACTAGGTCCGACGCTGCCGACAGGACACTCTGCTGGAGCGAGTGGATCGTCGATCCCTCGGCCGTTCGCGACTCCGCCCAGCACGTCGGCCTTTGTTCGAGCGAGCGGTTAGTCCGTCCCTCTTCCCTTCAGTCAGCTGCTAGGTAAGCAAGCGTCTTTCGATGAGTGCTACAAACGTACTATTCGGGCGGAATGTTGCTTAACTTATGACATCTGCAGGAGGATACTACCCGGCGGGGATTTTCCTTTCGGGCGAGTCTTCGTCGCAGGCGGGCAGGTCTGGTGCGGGCGGGTCTGGTGAGGGCGACGACTTCGACGACCTGGAGGAGCCAGAGCAGGACGTTCTCGGCGCCTCTCAGCTTGGTGGAGCACCACCACCACAGAGCCAGGAGCAGCCGCAGCACACGCCCGCACCAGATGTCCGCGCTGGTCGTGCCGTGCCCGCTGAGAGGCTGACGTACTCTCAGGGGCACATTAGGAGGGGTAGGGGTAAGAGGCCTCGCCAGTAGGCTACTAGTGCTACATGTTTGTAATATTTACAGTTAGTAACTTTGTGTTACCTCTTTGTATATAACTCTCTTCGATCGCCACACTCATATGTCACGAAAACATTTCATGTCATTCGCTACATCTACTCAACGAAACGACGAATAACTTTCGGCGCGTAACAGAGGGCTACGATTGGTCGCTATCAAAGTAAGTGAATGCGAAACACAAACGGAGTACAACGGCGAGAAGGGAAGGGAAAATGGAAGACACGCGAAATAACATTTTAAGTTTGTTAGTTCGCTACACGTTGCGAGGTTACGCAACATTATTCATCGATACACCATACAACTACCAACTCGTGCATACTATTGAGTGCAACGAGGCCACTTTCCCTTCCTCTGTGCATCGGGATTCTCCTCCATTGCTGCCTTTGCTCGCCGCGCACGCTCAAGCTTCCGCTCCCGCTCCTCCCTGTACGCAGCAACACGCCTCCTTTCCGCCTCAGCCTTGTGCTCTTTTTCTGCGGCCTCCTCCTTGCGTCTCTGCTCTATCTTCTCCTTGCGCTCTGCATCCTATTGCCGCATGTACTCCAACCGCTCCTTGTTTTGCGGCTTGATCTCGGTGTCGATCCACTGCTCAAAATCACATAGCGGTGGAGGGGTCTTCCACAAATGCAATGTTTACTAATCAAATAAGTTGTTCAACACTACTTAATACACCAAATAATTATTAGAAAACATCAGTTCCTCACCATTAAGTTAATGCGGCGTATCTCAGGTGTTGGCTCAAACTCAAAATTGGCACACATCCAGTATCTCTGCATGTATGTCTCCTCTTCATCGGACTTGGCTACCTTGCAAGGAACAACGCTTCGCGGCTCTTCTCCTTCTTCCTCACCTCTCTCTTTTTTTTCCTTCAATTGTGACCGGTTGAAATGAGCACCTCCTTGGGCCATTGGGGCTTTATGGGATGCCGACCAAAAATTGCCCTTGCAGAGAACGAGATTACGCCAAAAATCGCCCTCTGCAAGGGCGGCAAGGGGGCTACCTGCAAATTTGCCGCACCCCTCTATAGTTCTAGTTGCACCTTTTCCATATTCTCATCGAGAACACAAAATTGATCAGCTTTGATGTGTTTCAGTAGCAAATTACAAGGAAATTTGTTTTTTTACAAAAAAAATACTACAATTTATCTGTTACATGTTTCATATTACAAGTTGTTTCAATTTTTTCAAATCAATCTTTTTAAAAGTTTAATCAAGTTTATAAAAAAAATGGCAACATTTATATTATCAACTTAGTTTTATTATATTTAACGTTACATATATTTTGATAGTTTTTAATGTTACAAATGTTGTTATATTTGTATAACCTTACTTAAATAAAGTGAAAATAGTTTACTTTTATAAAAAATCAAAAATAATCCTTGTAAAGGCGGCCCCCTGCGCAGGCAAAAATCGCCCTCTGTAAGGGCGGGAAGGGGGCCGCCTGCAAAGTTGCCACGGCGGCCGCCCTTTGGTAGGCGGCCCCCTGGGGAATAGTCAAAAATCGCCCTTGCCGAGGGCGGCAAGGGTCTTTTTTGCAAAAAGACGGCGACGCGGCAGACGGCGCCCAACGGCCGTCTGCCATGTCATAAAAATCGCCTTCTGGGAGGGCGATTTTTAAATCTCGCCCTCCCAGAGAGCGATTGGAGATTAGTTCTGCAATATTTCGAAACAAAAAATTATTTTTGCAAATCTTTAAATAAATAAAATTAAAAATGATAAAAATTCTTGCTCGTCCACCCACGCGCGTGCGTTGCACGTGCCGGGATGGAGGTGCGTCTCCTCCGCCTCCCTCACGCGCTCGCTTTTCTCTCTCTCTCTCGCCAAAACAACTGTGTCACTGATTCAATTTTTTTGTCACCGCCAATTTCCCGCCCGCGCGCCTTGTGGCCGACCAGCCCGGCCGCTCCTCTCCGCTTGCGTCCAAGGCTGGAGCCAACGCTCGCGCCCGCGCCTCCCATTTCTCCCAAAGCGGCAAGGGCCGAGCTCTCTTTCTCCTTCCCTTTTTCCCTTTTTCCTCTTCCGGTCCGACGACCTCCTCTACTGCCGCTTGTCTTGATACGCCGACCGCTGTAGGTCACCACCGCCACCTTGACTGCGCCAACCGAGCGCCAGCCGCGCGCCCTCCCTGGCATCCAAAATCGGCTTCCCGTGCAAGCCATCTCGCTAAGCACCCTCCTCACTCCTCCTCACCTATATAAACCACACCCCTCCTCATCTTCTTCCCTTTCCTTCCCACGGACTCTCAACACCGTGCCGCCCCGCAGTCGCGACTGCCTCGCCGCGACTCCATCCGCCCCAGCGTCCTCTTCCGCGATGTCGTGCCTTCCCCGGAACGCCACCACCACGAAGCCTAGCTGTGCTCCGATGCCGACATTCTCGCTCTCGCCACCAAACCACTGCAAACGCCATTCCTCATCGTTGGTGAGCTCCCGGATGCTGTTTTCCTTTTTTCTCCCCCTTGTCATCGAACCCGTTCCACCGCCGCTATGCACAGCCTCGCACCGCCATCGGCCTTCTTTTCCTTGATTCCTCGCGCCACTGTGCCCCTCAAGCCCCTTGGAGCACCCCGGAGCATTGCCATGGCCGCCGCCCTCCTTTTCTTGATCCCCCGCCGCGTAGCGCCGCCGCGAGCCGAATCCCGGTGACCTTTGGCTCTTGCACCACCGCGTGCGTGTCACTATTGCGAGCCGTTTTGACCAAGCCCGAGCTCGCTCTCCTTTCGCCCTTCTCTCGCGCGGCCACGATGGCATCCCGATGAACTTCGCCGTCGCTGCCGGCCGCAATCGCGTCTTCTTCCTCTGATCCGATCTGGGGAATCAACTCGTCGTGACCCCCTCCATCCATTGGCGTCCGCATCCTCCTTCATGTTGCCTCCGTTCACCAGCGCCGTTGCACCGTCGAGAGCTGTCTACTCCCGGGTGAGCTCACCTCCTTCCTCCCTGTGCATACGTGGTGGCCGACATGATACCACCTCCGCTTGCCCCGGTCTCACAGGAAACTGGTCAAAGCCTCCCGGCTTTCATGCGTTCAACCTTTGGGCCGTGCCGTCGCTTCCGGCCCACATCACCTCCCCTCCGCCTCACTGATAGGCTGGCCCACCAGGCTGCGCCATCGCTCCAGCTAACAGGGCCCAGCACCGCCCCTTCGGCCCGTGGGACTAAAGTCTACTTTTCATCCCTTCTCTTGGTTCTCCATTTACACTTGAGGCCCATGGAATAAAGTCCACTTCCCCTCCCTCGCCTAGAACCAGCCACCCTTGGACCAAGTCCATGGTGCACCCGTGGGTTCCCTCTCATTGACATGTGGACCCCACATCCAAGAGAATATTCTTTTTCAGAAATCGAATAAATCCTTTTTCCTTTGTCCAAAAATTCGATTAATGTTCCAAAATTCATATCTTTTTATCCATAGCTCCGATCGACCCTGTTTCAAAATTGAGATATATCTAATGGCACTATTAGTAGTCCTAAATAGATTCTTCTTTTTGGTCTTTGTGTAGGTTTTAATAGTTTGTGTATAGTTGCGGTTGCTGGATTTTCGTTCGAGCACAAATTTCAAGAAGCTTCGTGAAGACTTGAGCAAGGCAAGTCACCCTTGACCATATTGCTCCTATAATTAAAAAGTCATTATTATTTTGTTTGCAACTTGCATTATCTAGGAGTACACATAACTTGCTTGGCCTCGATTTGTGTGCCAAGCCGACAGACCTACCTAGTAGTCACACTACTTCCTGTAGGTCGATACACCCTGTTTCCTTGTCGCTCCACCCTTGTGGTGTTCGGTATCCGTGCTCTCTGAGCGTGGGTACTATGTACTCCACATACACCGTTGTTTGTCGAAAACTTGGGAAATTGGTTTGAGAGGCCTTGAAAACCTGACACGTGGTGTTGGTGTGTTTGAAAATAAAAGTAATTGCAAACACTCGCGATGCGGGGGTTGTGCTTGTGTGGTGCTGTCCTGTATTCGCACATAAGGACCGATTCCTGTGGGAAATTCATCAAGCATAGCAAGTACAACCATATGGTGGAAAGGGACACCCTGGCTAAGTAATTAGCTGGTTCAGGAAAACCTCACATGCCAATAGTTGTGGAACGTCGGGATGGGGGGGTTGGTGCATCTCTGGGTTCTTGGTAAGGCAAAGAAGAGAAGCTTGCCAGATTACCGGTCAAAGTGTTGGGGTTTGATTTGTGAAATGAAAATGACTCGTTTGTGAGAGGATCTGATCCTTCTATGTGGCATGAGGTAACCCTGGGTTGGCTTTGGAAAGACTTGGTCGTGAGCCTCTGATACCAACGGGTGTTCGGAATAAGTTCGCGTCTTGTGGGTAAAGTGTACCCCTCTACAGAGGTTAACTAGTTGTTCGAATAGCCATGCCCACGGTCATGGGCGGATGTGAGGTGTTTCCCATTGCGTAGTTTTGTTTCTCTGTGCTTTGTGAAAAGTTGTCGTCGATTGGGAATCGTTACCAGAATCAGCCTTTGTGGCAGATGGATGGCCTAGGTGGTCAGAAACGGATCTGTGTGATTCGGGATGTCTGAGGGCATCGTAGACTAGGCTTCCCGAGTGGAAGTAGATTGTTGAGCTGCGAGGCAACGGGACTCTTGGAGTCCGAGAAATTGAAAATGGCTCGGGGAGCCGCTTAATCAAGTAGAATGGCTATGTGAGCCGAGAAACAATGAACCGACCTGGGAAGTCGGTGAATTACCAATTTGAGTTGTTGAAAAGTATCTCTTAACTCGAATCAAAACGCAAGTGTCTTTTTGGCACAAACTTAAAAAGAAGAAAATCACTTAGTGGTTTCAAATAAAAGATTTGCAAAACAACCTTGCCCCTCTTTCAAGCTTGCACTAAACACGTAAGTTTCTGTGACTTGCTGAGTACGTAAGTACTCACCCTTGCTCTATATATAGCTCCTCCGTCTTGAAGGTGAAGTTGAAGTGAAGTGAAGAATAGGGTTTCGTCCTGGTTCCAAGCCGTCGCCTATGGTGTTGGGTGTTGGTCCGTTGGTTCCACTGTTGTTGCTGTTGTTGTTGCTGCTGCCTCCGCATCATCCGTTGCATTCTCAGGCCGTCCTGAGCTGCAACTTAAGTTAAGGTAAATAAATCCTCTAATTAACATAAGGATTGCAATGATTCATAATTGTCATCGGGGGTACCAGCGCTATGTCTTGGGACTGGTACCGATATTGTGACCTCGTAGGAAGTGGTTCGCGCCATTTTCCTACGACACGCTCCTGTCAGGTGCCGTTGTATGGTTGTGCCGGATCGGGGTGTGACAGCTGGCACACGGCTCCTCCTCGGCTCCTGCCATCCTCGTTGTCCCCATTGTCGCCTCGCCCAGCTGCTCCTCTGCTGCCTCCGCTCCACTCCCCTCTCCTCCATAGCGCCCCGCCTAGTGCTCCTCGCACTCGCCGGCGGCTCCACCCCTATGGCTCCTCCAGGCAGCGGAGGAGGAGTACGGCTTCCCATCTGGCTTGGCCCCGTCACGCCACGCCCTCTCCAATCTCACCGTGCCCACAATGCAAGTGGGAAGAAAGAGAGAGATTTTAGTAGTACTCCATATGACATGTGGGGCCCATGATATTTTTTATTTTTTTCTAATTGGATTGCCACGTTAACGCCACATGTACGCCACGTAGGACCAAAACCGTTTTGGTTTGGAGCATGGGGGTAACTCGTCCGGTTTTACAAGTTTAGGGTGTGAAATGTCTGGTATTCGAGTTTAGGGGGGTAATTCGATCGACCGTGATAGTTCAAGAGGGTAATTCGTACTTTCAGGGTTACAGATAAGGCATATCTCCTATCCTTGGGGTTATGAAGTATACGGATACAACATTCCCTTAAGTATACAGGAAGGTTACCTCAATATTATGGAATTTGGCCAGTACACAGAGAAATCGTCTCCCGAATAGAAGGTGTTAGAATCCTATTCGGAGGAGAAACAAACTCTATGATCTCGTATGCCAGAAATACTCTCCGAGATCTAATTGGAAGCCAAGGCAGTCTGCGATATAAATACAAGGTCCCCCAGGAGTTACAGGATCATTGAATCATAGCACAAGCCACCACCACAATAGAAGCAATCCAGGGGACTTCGAAGACAACTCATCAGTTGGATCTCGTTGAGCCGTTCTCGATAGGGATCTCGTCGGTACTTGATACTTTCTGTTGTTCTCTATTGTAATCTCTGTGGTTCTCGTCATAATCCCATATAAACTGGAGTAGGGCTATTACCTTATGAGGGGCCTGAACTAGTATAATCCTCGTTTTTTTGTGTGCTTGATGTCATTTCGTGTAGATCCTTGCTTTAACGTACCCCAATACTCTCAGAATACGGTCTACGGATATAACTCGTTGACAGTGGTGCGCCAAGTAGGCTAAGTAGGAGGACTTGGTGCTCAAGGTTTTGCCGAGATGGCTTCAAGATCAAGGCCTTCCGACAACAATGTCCACATTCATCCTGACCTGGGAGATCCTACCCAGCCGACGTTCATTTGGACTCAAGTCAGGTCCATCGTTTTTCCCGTCTTCGCCGCAACTTCAATATTGCCTTCCCCAATACCAAGTGGGATCGAGAACAGGGCCACGAGGACGACGAAAAGCAACCCTTCATCAACTGTTCCTCCTGTCCGGTCAGAAAAGAGGACGCCGACGACTTCAACTCCCCGAAAAACTCCTAAAGCGACCAAGCCCCAAACATCTGTTAAGGGTCAGGTGCCAACAAAGAAGTCTCCACCAAACCACCACACCTAATGTTCGATCCACAAGGCGTTCCAGCACTCTCTGGTCGAATGCCGGGTAATACTTCAAGTGAAGGCTGAACTCGATGCTTGGAAAGATCGAGATATCTAGCGCATATCTCTGTACAAGGTGTGGTGCCCGATCCACAAATCGAAAAGTCACCCCCTTACCGATTGCAAGATCTTCTTGAAAATCACCGGATCCATGGTCCACATCCCCTGCTGTCCAATCCACCAACATCGAGATCAACCTCGAGATACATCGGTGGACAATAGCGAGATCGGAACTCCAAATCGCCTGGTCAGATTCATTGGCATCAATCCTTGCGAACCCACTGTCCTTCACAGCTTGGAATCTTCAGGATCCAACTTCCCACGTGAAGTGAACGTGATCGAGGGGATCGTCGAGGACGTACGCGAAGGGGGTGAGGTTCATTCAGGAGAAGAACCACCTGCTCCTTTTGCATCACGTCAACCCGTCGAGCCGGTTTGAACTCCTACTGAACACTTCACCGTGGTCAACTCGTTACTAAAGCAAACTCCGTTCGACCCAGTAACCTTCTCGAAAACAGATGACTAGTTCAGGTGGATACAGTCAACAGTTGCCAACCTCAACTCGGCCTTTTTGGCCGCAGCCGGATCAAACCCCCAAGGTCCTTCTCGAGATCCCCATCAACACGTTCGAGACCGAGCACCTGAGAATGATGCGGCCGAGGACGCTCTGAGTCCGCACCCTAGTCAAGACCCGAGCCGCAATCCTTAGAACGCATCACCAAGAAGGCAGGCCCATCAACAACCTCCTCATCAAGATGATCGCGACCTTCACAATCACTTGAATGGACGTAGGTGGGAGCATCGAGATCGGGACGATGTCGACCACCGCCAACCTCGTGCGCCCCACAGAGGAAACATAGGGTGGGACGACAACGACAATCGAGAAGATCGTGACAATGACCGAGGTCGTCGAAATCGCCAAAGTCAACAGGGCGACAATGACCAAGGTCGACAACATCGTGATAACAATCGACGACGACAGAACTCGCAATCCCCAAACTCCAGGAGGGATCGAGGACAGGGCCATAGGTCAAGGGGCTGCGTCCCCGACTACGACAATCCTTCATCATCATCGTCGTTAGTTGGAGGCGGTTCTCACAGGCTGCGAGGACATCGTCTCCCTTTATATTGGGAGACGGATGTCGAGTCTTCACACCAGCTCTACGAGAGGTGCGATGGCCAAACAAGTTTCGTCCTACTGTGGTAGAAAAGTATGATGGTAGTACTGATCCGGAGGAGTTCCTGGACGTCTACTCTACAGTTCTCTACGCGGCCGGTGCAGACGACAACGCGTTAGTGACGACAGGAAAACCGGGATGGTCATGGTAGTAGGTCCGTTATCCATAAATCATTAGAGACAATTTAATTTAAATGCTAAAAGTAAATAAATATCAGAAATTGCGAGTTCATTACTTCTAGAATTCATACATTTATATAAAAATTCTGTTAATTACATCTCCGTAGAGAAAACCCCTGATTAGGAATTCCAACATAGTGAAAAGAAAATTACATAACTGCTACAAAGCTAAAAAGAAAAATCTATCCTAAGCTCCTGATGTCGCAGCCGTAGAATCGTTAGTAGATTTTTATTTCTATGTTTATTTTGGACACACGCAAGAATATTGAGTGCCCAATGTAATGTGTTGGATTTTTTATTTGCCTGCTAATATATATATATATATATATATATATATATATATATATATATATATATATATATATATATATATATATATATATATATATATATATATATATATATATATATATATATGAAGACAGAGTGGTTTTTTCTTTATGTATATAAGGAGCATGAATTTTCTTACTCGTGCTTTATATATTTTAGCACATGCTATTATATTTTGGTCGATTTAATACATGATGGGCACTTATGTCTCTCAGAATTTAAGCGTAGACTGTAGCGGACACATATCTTGCATATTGTCAAGATACTTAATTTTCTTTCGTTACGATGACGCCTTATATTTAGATATAGCGTATTGCTTCATGACTTTATTTATTTAATTTCAATGCCATGAAAAAGTTCTTCTGCACATATAGCGTGCGCGTATACTTTTTTTATCATGTTTGATGTGTATGCGTAACAGGAGTAGAGCAAAATATAGTGTCAGTATTTAGAACACAGTGCTCTCTTTCTTGGAGCCTATGTACAAAACATATAGTTGAGCAATGCTATATTTTTTTTATATGCAGCAGGTATATGAGTCTGACTAATTTTCTTGAAATGCTCATATGTATTACTACCAATGTGATATAAACCATCAGGCGTAACCATGCGAGTATTTATTCACTTTAATATTTTATCTTATTATTAACATATTGTCAAAAAAATTTTATATCTGGTGTATATATTTGTATTTTAATCTTGCTGATGATTTTTTGTGAGCCCTATAAGACTACAGCACGCATGCATGAATATCATATATATATATATATATATATATATATATATATATATATATATATATATAGACACACACTGCACTTTACGTATGATGCAGCGAGTATATATTATCGTGGACAAATATATATGTGCAGCGAATTTAAGATATGCTTGCACTAATTTAATTTGTCACTCTTGAATTATTTTAAATTTTCACTCTGCCTGTATTACTACTCACACGGCTTAGAGCCATGAAGCGTAACCGAAGCGAGTGTTGATTTACTCCCTATTTAGTTCATGATTTATCCATCATTTTTGTGGACGAACAGATGGAAAGAGAATATATGCATTCATCTATTTTCTGTTTCTGACCATGGTAAAAAAATAAATGAAAACCACATTATTTTAATTCTTGTCAAAGAAGTATGGTTGAAAACATGTTAATACGAGCAAATATGTGTGCCAATTAACATGATTGATTAATTCTGTTTATCACCCTACCTGTATCACAACTAGCATGGCGTAGTGTCATGAAGCGTGACCGAAGCGAGCGATTGTTTAATTTATGATGAGTTATGCAAAATTTATTTTTTGTCTCCGTGATTTGTATCCGCTTGTAGAGGACCGAACCTAAGAGCGAGAATTTTGTCTAGGCTTGTATCCACTAACGGGACCGAATCAGAGAGTATGATGGGATGATAAAAAAAGAAAAAAATTATGTACACAAGCAACTCCTAGGCTCGTACTCATGGCGGCCGAGCCTAGGAACATGGCAAGATAAAAATTTCTTGGTTCGTACTCATTGGCCGAACCAAAGGACATAGCAAAAGAATACATTAACATGAGCAGAGAAAGGAAGAATTGAGAGATTCCTCGACTAGTACACAATGGCCGAACCTAAGGACAAAGGAGGAGCATGATTCCCACCTTGCAACACCTGTGATCTTCCAGCACAGTAGAGCGAAGAACTAGCACGGCAGCAATTGCAGTAGCAAACTAGCAGCAATTCAGCGCAGCAGCCTCTTGCCCTCACCTCCCTCTTCGGAACTTTTCTGAGTCCCCCTGCCCTCTATTTATAGAGGAAGAGTAGAGGAGTTAATTCTCTGTAATTTTGAATAGATTGCCGCACGCACACAAATCATGGGATCGTGGGAAGTGGTTTGACTGCATGCACTTTTCTTTGGCTGACCTGTGGGCCTTTTCATTTTGACTAGATGAGTGTGGCAACGTGCATGCAGGTAGTGGGGTGAACGTGGGCAGACTTGGTTATGGAACTGGTCGTTGCCTTGACTGATTTTTTCTTCATAATTTTGATGATTAGCCGATACATGCATGTACCTCTTTCTTAATTTAAAAAATAGTCGATATTTTTTTCATGCATAGACCATTTTGTATATCCGTACAAAATATTTATTTTTTGGATCACTTATATTTCTATTTAATTGGGCACCTCAACTTATTTTATTTTGTTATACACATGAATATAATTTCTTTTATTCCTTATCTTCTTTTAAAGAGAAGTGCAGGAATATATATTCGTGCTCTTTTTTTTTTAACGCGAACGGACTATCACCGTCCCAGAACACGTATATTTTTTTATTACGTCATGACATACGTAATATATCATGGTGGCTTTGTCAGTCCAGCGTCTCGGCGTCGAGATCAAAACCTTGTATCATGTCACACGCGTGCCTTTTTTTATGCGTGTGTATATATATCCACATCATTATAACGACATGCACGCGATAGATATTTTTATTTTATATCACGAATATTTGGAGTACAATTTTTCATTAACCTCGTAAACATATATTCTGGCTTAAAATTTAATTTATTGGATGATTGTAGTCTAAATGTATGTATTTTATACTGTATGCCCTTTTTTAAATATTTGAGATGCAATTATTTTGAGCCAGCGGTATAATCCTATATAAAGGCTGTACATTTTGGATTGGTTTTTTTATTTAGCACATGATTGTAGCCTGAATATATTTTATACGGTCTTTATGCCCTACCTTTTTATTATATCATGAATGTTATATGTGAATATGATGATGAAGCTATGTATTAGCAATCATCGGTGTAGTGAAAAGTGCATGAAAAATATTTGTTCGTGCTATTTAATTTCTTCTTTTTTTTGGCACGCATTCACGTTGTTTATATATTTTTTATATAGCACGCGCATGTGCATTTTCATTTTGCATCAGAAATCGTTTCATTCTGACTGAGTGAATTTTATTTTATCTCGTGGCCATATATTTTCGATCGCTATTTTATTAATTCATTCGCCCGTCTTGATTGTTTATTCCCAATGGCATTCTTATTTATTATTTTTATTATATTATATTTGAGATAACATATTAGTTTATAATTTAACAAACTATACTTAGGACACGAGCCAAAATCGGTGTCAACAGTTAGCAAACTACTTACCTGCAGCATTAAAAGGATCTGCTCGGTCATGGCTGGTGCACCTTTCACCTCGCTCGATTTCTTCCTGAGAAGACCTGTGGCATCAATTTGTCACCAACTTTCAAGGAACATACAAGCGATATGCGGTCGAGGACGATCTACACGCCCTTAAGCAGAACCTTGGTGAATCCTTTAGGGACTATACACGGCGCTTTAACGAATACCGGAATATGATCCCCGAGATCACCGACGCTTCTGTCGTACCGCGTTCAAGTTAGGCGTCCGAAATCGCTACACCATCCAAGAGTTGGTAACAAATGAATCACTTTTGCCATGAAGCTGTTCAAAATCATCGACAGATGTGCTCAAGCAGATGACGCCCTCAGGAGGAAAGATAGAAAAGGCAAGGTGGTCGAGGAGAAGCAATCGGCCAGGAAAGATGCACTGGAGTCCACCAAAAAGAAGAAACAAAATCGCAAAAACGAAGGGAAGTGCAAGGCGAAGACAAAGATACTTGTTGCAGAACAGGCAAACCCAACCACAAGGCACCCAGCCCCTCAAGACGATGAACCAGTACGACAATAGTGCCCAATACACAAGACCGGCACACATACCTTAGAGGAGTGCCAGCTTTTCAAAAAATCGTCGGCGAAACAACTGGCTCTCGAAAAAGGAAAGCGAGTTCGTGTAGTCGAAAGGAGCACTGATGATCTCTCATCCAACGATGAATTCGTATTCCCAGACTTCGACCAACATGTAGCCCATATCTTCGGCGGTTCTACAACGTACACCTCTAAAAGGGAGTACAAGAAGGTAGAATGCGAAGTCTGCTCTACTTCATGAGGAGTTGTTGCCAAGATGAAGTGGTCCAACCAAAAGATCGAGTTCTCTGAGGCCGACCACCCAACAACAACACTCGTACCAGGCCGGTATTCAATAGTAGTCGAACCCACTATTCGGAATATCAAGGTTGCACGAGTCCTCATCGACGGCGGCAGCTCCATCAATCTCCTCTTTGCCAGCACTCTCGACACAATGGGTATCCTTAGAAGCGAGCTTATTCCTTCCGAACAGCCCTTTCACGGGATCACTCCAGAATCATCGTCAAAATAGTTGGGGAAGATTACGCTAGCCGTTACGTTCGGCCAGGCCAACAACTTTCGTACAGAGAAAATCACTTTCGATGTACCGGGTTCAACATCGCTTACAATGCTATCCTCGGAAGGACTTCTCTCGCGAAGTTCATGGTGGCGTCCCACTACGCGTACCAAATTCTCAAGATGCCAGGCCCAAAAGGTGTAAAATCAAAGTGTGTTTGATTCTTTTGTTGTGATGAACAATTGGCATATGAGGTTATTGGTTTTGATATTTGGAGATTATTGGCGAAGTGGTTTGGGAGGTGATTGAATTTTCAGACGGTGAACAGGAGCTACTGTTTTTGTTGGGTCCGGTCAGACCAGGCAGGTAAGGCCGGTCAGACCGGAGGTATGTGTGCGATCAGATCAGTCAACCCGTGGTCTGACCAGCCGACTCTGTGTCGGTTTCGGTTTCGGGTTGTTTCTTTGGATATCTGTGGTTAATTCGTGTTTATGGCTTCTAGATGGATACTATGCGTATGTAATACTGTTGTGTGCTAACAATGAGTCAAGTTTGGGATAGCTTGTGCTCGGTTATGGTTTCTTTGTTTGATTCATGTGTAGGTAATCTTTACGTCTCGGGATAGTATCGCCGGTGATGGATCGGGAGTCAACTTGGAGATAAGGTGACGTCCAGACGGTCAAATATCATGCGGGATACTTAGGCTAAAAATCATCAACCTGTTGTTTTGAGCGTAACTGAAAAAGGTGAAGTTGTAACAAAACCTGAACCAAAGAAAACGATTTTTAAATCTGCTGGGATTTTGCCTTCTCGTTCATTAACGGTTCAAGAAATAAAGTCTTTGATTGCGAAACCATCAATTTCAAAACCATCTAATTCAAAAACTTTTTGTCGTGAGAAGTACACTTGTTCTTTTTGTGGAAAAGATGGACATTTGGTTGGTTTTTGTTTTAGACTTGCTCGTAAACAGAAAAAGGAAAAAGAGATTGCTTTTGCGAAACAAAGATGGCAAAAATCGGGTTTTGGTTCAAGGAGCACGGTCAAACCGCAGGTGTTCAGGCGGTCAGACTGGCCAGGCCCGGTCAGACCAGCTAGACAGCAGTGGTCAGACCTGTCTCGGGGTAATTTTGTGCGTAATTCAAATCGGATTTTTGTGAAGTGACAAGGTAAGTTTTCAGGTAAGTCTGATTCTGATTTTGTTCGTACATATGTACCTACTGGTTCAAATGGTCCTGTGACTCAGTGTTGGATTCCAAAATTTCTTATTTCTAACCCCAACATGGAGGTCTCGACATCATCTTATTCGTAGGTATTTTGGTGGCATACTCTCCATGTGTCTTCAAAGTGGAGACAGTGATTGCTTTTCAAAGTAACATCAATTTAATTTTGGTTTGACATAATTTTTGTTTTACTTTCTCGTTTATTAGCTTTTCATATGTTAGTTTTTGAGGTAGTAGTTTTTAATAATACAAGTTAATAAATGTCAATTCTTGAATACTTTGATGATATTGTTAGCAATTGGATGTTTTTTTTAAAAAAAAAATCTTTGATTTCTTCTTGATTTTTCTTCGTGGAGAGTTGGGAATAATTCATTCTTTTTGGCATGGTTTTAGGGAGAGTTTTTGTGCTCTTGGTTTTATCAAGCAACAATTGAAAGAAAAAAAATTGAAAAAGAGCTTTGTATTATGCATATAGTGTTTTTCTTTGTTCGTGCTAGCAATACTTTGAAGGTTTATTTGTCTATTTTATAACTTGTATGAATTTTAGTATTTTCATAAGGTTTAGATATTGCTTTTAAGGGAGATGATGCATGACACTTAAATCTCATATTTGAATTAATGAAATATGCAATATTGATACTAATGCATAGATTGGATTGTAAATGCTTATATATATGCTTTATTGAATTGTTATTCCTCAAATAGCTTTGAAATTGCTCGTTGTGTAAGAGATTAAAAAATATATTTATGTGAAAAAAATGAATACCGAATCCTTGGAAATAGTCTTGACGACAAGAATGTATTCGATATGAGAAAATAATGGGTGCCGAATCCTTGGAAATAGTCTTGATGACAAGGACGTACTTGGAATAATTAAAAAAATGAGCAAAAATATGAAAAAAAGCTCAAATAAATATGAAAAATCTTTTGGTTGTTGTGTGCTAAAGCTAATTTGGGAAAGAGTAATGATTGCAATAGGACTATATGTATGGATTTATTTTTCAACCTATGTGTTTGTAAAGATGTTGCATTATAAATCTTTTGAATTCATGAATCTTGATTGCATTACTGAACTTAATTATAAAATCTTTGGTTTATGATTATACTTTAGTATATGCTTGCTATATAATTGATGGATTTATCTTCTCTTTGTTGCAATACATGACATGAATTACTATATGTATATTATTAAGCTCTTGAATATTAACTGAACATAATTTCTATGCTTGATGAAATCATTGTCAAAAGGGGGAGAAGAGATACAAACAATGACAAACATTGCAAGTGTTTTTCTTTCAAAGGAGACATTTTTGTTTTTGTTTTTATTTTTCCAAACACCAAAACAAACCTAAAACAAATATTTTTGATGGAGTTTGCCAATGTGTTTATCAAGGGGGAGATTGTAAAATCAAAGTGCGTTTGATTCTTTTGTTCTGATGAACAATTCGCTTCTTAGGTTATTGGTTTTGATTTTGGAGATTATTGGCGAAGTGGTTTGGGAGGTGATTGAATTTTCAGACGGTGAACAGGAGCTGCTGTTTTTGTTGGGTCCGGTCAGACCGGAGGTATGTGTGCGGTCAGACCGGCCAGCCCGCGGTCTGACCGGCCGACTCTGTGTCGGTTTCGGTTTTGGGTTGTTTCTTTGGATATCCGTGGTTAATTCGTGTTTATGGCTTCTAGATGGATACTATGCGTATGTAATACTGTTGTGTGCTAACAATGAGTCAAGTTTGGGATAGCTTGTGCTCGGTTATGGTTTCTTTGTTTGATTCATGTGTAGGTAATCTTTACGTCTCGGGATAGTATCGCCGGTGATGGATCGGGAGTCAACTTGGAGATAAGGTGACGTCCGGACGGTCAAATATCATGCGGGATACTTAGGCTAAAAATTAATGCACGTGGTTGGTGAAGATTCCATATGGCATACGATGGAGATATTGTGTGCGTATGGGATGCGGAGTCGAATTTGGAAGGAGTCCAAATTTGGTACAATTGGAATATGTAAAATTTGTTTCTTGTACGGGAAGGTTTCCTAGGTAGATTAGGACTTCTTGTATGAGTTTGGTTCGTGGCTTTAGGCTGCCTACCTCATGTATAAATAGAGAGGGAGGGTGTGGTCTCCCGGTATTGCTTTGGAGAAGCATTGAGTTGTATGTTGAGTTAGGGTTTCGAGTTTAGTCGAGATTTTTGTGAGGAGTGCTGCTGTTGCACTTTGTAAACACAGAGAGAAGTGTTAAAGTTGACATCTACTCTGAGAGATCTTCAATTTGTGTTTGCTCGGGGTCGGCGGTCTAACCGGCAAGACACCAGCGGTCAGACCGGAGGCATTGCAGAGGTCCGACAGATAGGACAGGACGGTCAGACCGACGGCACAGGGCAGTCAGACCGGCAGGACAGGGCGGTTAGACCAACTAATCTATTCCGGTCAGACCGATCTACATCGATTAGAGGGTAACTTTTAATTCCGCTAGAAGTTTTGGTTTTTGGGTACTACAACCATTCACCCCCCCTCTAGTTGGCTTACTTCTTATTCTTCGATCCTACAAAAGGGACAATCATGATTCTCGGGAATACAAAGGTAGTGGTACAGTGTGACAAGAGGAGCCTCGACATGGTCGAGCATACTCCTACACCACCCTCCACTACAGAGCTTCCCCGGAGGCCAGTAGCAACCCCGACAAGATAGTCAAGATCGGGGCAACGCTCGACAGCAAATAGGAACTCGAGCTCATCACCTTCCTCCGCGAGAATGCATACGTGTTCACCTGGCAATCGTCCAACATGCCCTGATTCCCCAGGGAGGTGATTAAGCACAAATTGATGGTGCGTCCCGATGCCAAGCCAGTCAAGCAGAAGCTGCCGTAGTTCGCCTAAGACAGAAAAGAAGCCATTCAAGAAGAGCTGGACAAACTTCTCAAGGCTGGCTTCATCAGAGAGGTCCTCCATCTAGAGTGGCTTGCTAATCCAGTAATGGTGCATAAGGTCAGCGACAATTGGAGGATGTGCATAGACTTCACCGAACTCAACAAGGCGTGCCCCAAGGACCACTTCTCTCTTTCTCGTATTGACCAAGTGGTGGATTCAACTACTGGTTGTGAGTTGTTGAGTTTCCCTGAGGACAAGGCAGCTACAAATCCTTCGGTGTTGTCTGCTATACCAAGATGCCCTTTGAATTAATCAATGCAAGCAACACATACCAGTGAGGGATCTAGGGGGCTTTCGATGACCAAGATCGGCAAGAACGTGAAGGCATACGTCGACGATGTTGTGGTCAAGACAAAGACAAAGGACGAGTTGATCGATGACCTGAGGAAAACATTCAATAATCTTCAGTGATATCAGCTCAAACTAAACCCGGAGAAGTGTACGTATGGAGTACCGTCAGGGAAGTTGCTCAGATTTTTTCTCTGAACAAGGCATTGAAGCAAACCCCGAGAAGATCAAGTCCATCGAGAACATGAAATCACCGACAAGGCTCAAGGAAGTACAAAAGCTCACAGGATGCATGACAACTTTAAGCCGGTTTGTGGCCAAGATAGGCGAACTAGGACAACCTTTCTTTACTTTACTCAAAAAGCAGGATAGATTTGAGTGGACACAGGATGCCAAAAACACGTTTATCGTGCTTAAGCGATACTTGTCCAACCCTTCTGTACTTGTCGCCCCATAACTAATGGAAGAACTATTTCTATATATTGTTGTCACACCTTATTCCGTTAGCACTGTGATTGTCGTCGAGAGGGACAAAGTACAACGTCCTGTGTACTATGTCAGCAAGGCCCTCTACGACGCCAAGACTCGATATCCTCAAATCCAGAAACTGCTCTATGCTGTGGTCATGACATCGCGAAAGCTGCGCCACTATTTCTAGGCCCATAAAGTCACGGTCATCTTTTCTTTACCCCTAGGCGAGGTGGTCATGAACAAAGATATCGTAGGACGCATTGCCAAGTGGCTCATCGAGCTCAGCAAATTTGATGCCAACTTCGTACCACGTATAGCCATCAAGTCTCAAGTTCTCGCTGACTTTGTTGCTAACTGGACCGTTCCCGAGAACGCCTCAGCCGGTCAGATGGATAAAGAGATATAGACAATTTGCTTTCGATGGGGCATTCAATAGCCAAGTAGCAGGGGCAGGATTCATTCTAACATCTCCTACAGGAGATCAGCTCAGACATGCAATACATCTCAATTTTTGAGCAACAAACAACACCACAGAGTATGAGAGATTACTCGTCGGGTTATGAGCGACCGTGGCACTTGGAGTAAAGCGTTTGATTGTGAAAGGGGACTCAGAGTTGATCGCCAATCAAGTACACAAGGACTACAAATACTCAAATCCCGAGTTGACCAAGTACCTTACCGAAGTCAGGAAGCTGGAGTGAAGGTTTGACGGTTTAGAGGTACGCCATGTCTACCACAGAGACAACACTGATGCCAACAACCTAGCATGGCACATGTCCAGAAGAGAACCTGTTGAATCAGAAACCTTTCTAGACATCCTGACAAAACTTTCAGTTAAAATCGCTAACGACGAAGGCACCTTAGCCAACACCGAGAACAGCTCGGGGGCTACTGCAGAGGTCAACAACATCGTGGCAATCATCGAGATCATAGAATACTGGCGTACTCCGTTCATCAACTTCTTGGATGCCGATAAGCTACCGGACGATGACATCACGGCAGAAAAACTTTCCCATCGGGCATAAGCTTATTATATGGTCGGCAACGATCTATTAAAAAAAAGCCCCGAACGGAGTTTTGCTCAAGTGTCTCTCCCAAGGACAACAAGGATTTGCTACTCGACATTCATGAAGAAATTTACGGGTCTCACGCTGGCGGGCGAACTCTGGTCGGAAAAGCCTTTCGACAACGATTTTCTGGCCAACAGCCCTTTAAAACACTTGTGACTTGGTAAAACGGTGTGAAGCTTGCCAATTTCACAGCAAACACACCAAGATGTCGGCCCAAGCGCTCCAGACCATCCCTCTCACTTGGCTGTTCTCGTGCTGGGGGCTTGACATCCTCGGACCGTTTCCCCGAGGACATGGCGGCTACAAATTCTTGTTTGTGGCTATTGACAAATTCACCAAGTGGATTGAGGCAGAGCCAACAAGAGAAATCAAAGCCGAACACGCCATCAAGTTCATGAAAGGGATATTCTGCCGATACGGACTTCCACACCGGTTCCTGACGGACAATAACTCCCAGTTCACCAGCGGTGCCTTTCAGGACTACTGCATCGAATTCGGAGTAAAAATCTGTTTTGCCTCAGTCTCCCACCCTCAGAGTAATGGGCAGGTGATCTAGGGGATCAAAACACATGTGTACGATAAACTCATGGCCTATGACACACGCCGGGTTGATAAACTTCTTCTGTCTTATGGGTCATCCGCACTACCCCGATAACCTCCACCAAAGAAACTCCATTCTTTCTTGTGTATGGTTCTGAGGCCATGCTCCTATAGGAGTTGTGACATCGGTCTACACGAGTCGAGAAGTATTCAGATAAGGAACAGGAGGAGCGGTGAGCAGATGATGCCAACCTGTAGAGGAGCATCGAGAACGTGTTGCCTTTCGAGCACTGTTGATGTGAAAACATGGCGGCCTGGGAGATTTGCTTCACTCCAGTGCAGTTCCAAATCTTAGAAAAGGGTTCAGGGCGTGCCAGTTGGTTTGATCCTGCAACCAATAAGATATACAAAGAAAAACCATGTTAGATGCACGATAGCTGATCGGCCGATAAGCCGATGACGTACCGTGTGAACCTAGCCGATGCGATCTGACCGAATCGGTTGTGAGGTAAAGGAAAACTAATGTTAAGCCAACCCTAAATAAGTTTCATCGGCTGTGAATACATAATCTATAGGCAAAGATTAGATCGTAGCCGATGGAACCATAATCTTGATCGGCTTTCAGTCTCAACAATGGAGTGAAAGGCTCAATTCTCCCTAATAAGTTAGAAATAAACCTCCTTACAAAATTAACTTTACCTATCAAGGATTGTAACTTGGTTTTATTTTGTGGAGGCCCAATATCTTTGATAGCATTTATGCTTTTCTGTATTATCTCAATCCCCCTTTCATGAACCAGAAAAGCGAGAAATTGTCTAGCCAATACACCAAAAACATATTTGTTAGGATTTATTTTTAAACCATATTTCCTTGTTCTCTCCAGCACTTTTCGTAAATCGGCTAGATGTCCATCAACCTCTTTAGATTTCACAACCACATCATCAATATAGATTTCAACCAATACATCAATAAGGTCATGAAATATATAATTCATTGCTCTTTGATACGTAGCAGCAACACTTTTTAAACCAAAAGTCATTACAACCCACTCATACAAGCCGATTGCACCAGGATACCTAAAAACAGTCTTATGAATATCTTCCTCAGCCATAAAGATTTGATTATATCTAGCATTATCATCCATAAAACTAATAATCTTATGTCTAGATGCTGCATCAACCAATAAATCGGCAATCGGCATTGGGTACTCATCCTTTGGTGTAGCCTTGTTCAAATCTCTGAAGTCGATACAAACTCTAAGCTTCCCATTTTTCTTGATCACTGATACTATGTTTGAAACCCACTCAGCATATTGGCAAGACCTTATAAAATTGGCATCATAAAGTCTTGTAATCTCAGCCAAGATAGCATCATACATTTCTGGCTTGAATCGTCTCTGAGGCTGTTTGTACGGCCGATATCCTGGCTTAATAGGGAGCCGATCTTCTAAAATAGATCGGCTAAGTCCTGGCATCTCATGGTACTCCATTGCAAAATAATCTTTATACTCTTTTAATAACTTAATTAATTCCTTCTTGAATACATTTGTCAATTTAGCACTTACAAATGTTAGCCTAGGCCTATCACCATCACCAATATCAATTTCTTCTAATTCATCGGCCGACATAAATCCTTGCCCCAGTTTGCCTTCAAAATCATCTATAGAATCTTTTACATATGCATTGAGGCCATCTTCCATGTCTTTAAAGTAAAAGTTGGGGTTCTCCATCACCGATCGGCTGAATATCACAATCGTACACTATTAAGAAATCACCTTCCCAAACTTTACCTAACAAACAATTAACTCCTTCCATCTTCCAAATAGATAAATCAGCAATAGTAACATTAACTGACCTGTCGACTTGCACAATTTCTACCTGGTCTCCTTGCCATTGAATCAAGCTTTGATGCATTGTCGAAGGTATGCAGCAGTTTGCATGTATCCAATCTCTTCCTAACAACAAGCTATATCATCCTTTTCCATCAATGACAAAAAATGTGGCTGCAATTGTCTTGCTACCAACTGTCAACTCAACATTCGAAACTCCCTTTGTTTCAGATGAATTCCCTCCAAAATCTTTTAACACCATATTAGTCTTGATCAAATCTTTTGGAATTTTTTCAAGCTTTCTAAATGTTGTATAAGGCATTAAATCGACAGCTGCTCCTCCATCAACCAGCATCTTGGACATCGGCTTCCCATTAACAAAACCCTTAATGTATAAAAGGCCTTAGGTGCCGGTGCTCATCATCCTCAGGTTTTTCAAAAATAGCCTATTCTAGTGTCAATGTCAACTTTGCCAATGATTCTTCTATCTCCTCATCGGCAGCATGTATGTTGTATTCTACTGGACCCACAAACACTATATTGATTGAACATGAAGCTACAGCTTTACCTTTAGCAGACGCTAAAATCCTATTGGCTTTGACCTCATCAGCTGACACAACTTTAGACTTGACACGCCATTCCTTCCTGGTTTGTTGCAGCCAATGGTCAATCTCTTCATCAACCTGTTACATCTGCTCTCAGTTTCTTAGCCGTTGTACCCTTCTTTTCTGATTCTTGGTAAAAATCCCAAATGAACACCATTGAGGGTTTTGAACTTGTTTCTCTCGATCTTCATCTTCATCTTCATCCTTGAAATAATCTTGATGAATCGGCCCTAATTGTTGATGTACTGATAACCTTTTTTGTATTGGCCAATTCTCAATCCTTGGACTCCTTGACTGATGATAACTACCTTGGTATATGGCATCTGCATTACTGCAACCTGGACAATCTTCAATTAATGGTAGCCTCATCCCTTCATTCCAACAAAATCTAAAGAATTCACACCTCCAATGTGGATCAAAACAAGCCTTGTCATCTTGGGAGTATACTTGAATTTGTTTATCTTATCTCTTCTGATATTTGCTGATCAACTTAGTAGAATTGAACTTGTTTTGTTGATAAACCTAATAACTTCTCTTATCGTCTTCATTGGTGTGAACCATGTTGACAGAAAAAGGATGGCCTTCAATCTTCATCAGCTTCTTCCCATCATCAAACTTGATCCTGCCTTGCTCTATAGCCGATTGAATTTGCTGCCTAAACACCTTGCACTTATTTGCATGATGAGAACCTGTATTATGCCATTTGTAGTACTTTCTTTTTCTTAACACCTCAGCCGATGGAATTACATGACCTACTAAAAGTTGGATCTGTTTCTCTTGAAGAAGCAAATCAAATATTCTATCGGCTTTATTAATGTCAAAATCATACATTTCTACTTTCCCATTATCCTTGACCTATTGGCAAAGTACTGTATTTTTATTTATTGACCACTCTGCCAAACCAATCTCTAGGTCTTCATCTTCTGATTCTAACTCATAACTATAAATATTGTTGACATTAATGGCCTTCCTGGTGAACCTCTTTGTCTTTTGGAATCTTTGTTCATGAGTCAATACCTTCTGAACTAGATGAGCCAAGCTCTCAAAGTCCTATGCAGAAAATCTCTCCCTTATCGGCCAAGTCAACCTGTTGACGCAAAATATGTCTCGTCAAGCGTGCCAAAAGATGTGTTGACGTAGATCCTGCGTGTGGCACACGAAGGCCTAGGAGATCTGCTTAGCTCCAGTACCGGTCCTAAAATTGATGAGATGCGGGTGTGCCAGTCAGTTTGATCATGCAACTGACAAGATATATAAATAGTATATCATAAAGCCGATCGGCTAACAAGCCAATTGAGTAATTCCAGCCGATGCTGATACTAGCCAATGTCGATAGGGTTTTGAACAATCGGCTATATATCCAATGTAGATTCTGATACTTTAGTAAATAATGATATAAAGACAATCGGCTGATAATAATTTAATAAAATAATAATGTAATCCAATAGAAACCAATCGGCCAATAATGATATGATAGAATAAATGCTGATCTGAAGGTTAAAGCATACATCAGCTGAATGTCCGATGTCATTAAATCCAAACGATTAAATAATCAATTAAACCTTTATTATCATCGGCTAAATCCACCTTGTATATAATCCTCGTGAGCTGATGCAACGTCCAAATAACTCATCGGTTGAAACCCCGATGAAACCCTTATTGGCAATAAAAAGCAAGCTAGAGATTATGGTTCTAAGCATGACTAGGGTTGATGCAGCGCAAAGTATGAAAAAAACATGATATCTAGACAATCAAGCCTTCGATTGATTTTAAGAGTGGTGGATACCTTAGCTAATCTAAGCTGGCAAAGCAATTTAGCCGATACCGGCAAAAAACCGAAGGAACGTAGGACTTACCCCTTCGCTAGAGATTAAAAGCCGATGCAGCTCCGTGTCAGGTGCCAAGTTCCGCCGGTTGATAAGTAAAAACCTCGGGAAAGAGGGTGGCGATGCGCCGAAAGTTGTATATTGATCCAGAGATATCTTACATATACCTCGGGTGTACATATTTATACCTATCAGTAGATACTAATCCTTATTGGACAAGACACAAACTTTTCAAAAGATAAAATAAAAGATACAAGTCCTATTCACACTCTAAGCAATCTTTCCTAAAAGTAAAAGAAAACTAATTGACTATGCCTAATTAATAAATAACTTGCCATGCTGCATACTCCTTAAACTCGGTCTCTTCTGGATAAGCTTTCTTTAATTGATTAATTTCCTTAACCAAATCCATCAAGAATCTAACTGCTGGTAACTTGATATGTCCATCGGCTCATCCCAGGACTCTGAAGCTGATATGATTCCTAAGCGGATGATGACTTCGGGGCTTATCAAATTTTGGCATTAACACAACCCTTGGAAAGCCAAATCGGCAAGTTGCGAATGGATCAGATTAAGACTATAACATCTGTTTTTCATATCCCTGAATCTTTGAATATAATCTGGTACTGATTCATCAAACTTTTGCCTGATGGATGTCAAATCCGATAACTTCATCTCTTGAACCCCATTGAAAAAATATCTATGAAATTATTTTTCTAGATCGGCCCATTCTTTGACAGAATTGTAACGCAATGAAGAAAACCAAGTGAAGGCCGATCCAGATAATGATAATGGAAACAATCTCACTCTCAAAGATTCATGTAGAAACACGCCTCCACGAGGCCGGGCCCGCTTACATTTAGCAGCTTAAATAGGACATAGACTGCCCTCACAAACCAACACCAGTGCACCCAGGAAGGACTTCCCGGTCGGTCACCCATCCCTAGATTTCTCCAGACCAAACACTGTCCTGTTGTAACGTCCCGCCTCCACGAGGCCGGGCCCGCTTACATTTAGCAGCTTAAATAGGACATAGACTGCCCTCACAAACCAACACCAGTGCACCCAGGAAGGACTTCCCGGTCGGTCACCCATCCCTAGATTTCTCCAGGCCAAACACTGTCCTGTTGTAACGTCCCGCCTCCACGAGGCCGGGCCCGCTTACATTTAGCAGCTTAAATAGGACATAGACTGCCCTCACAAACCAACACCAGTGCACCCAGGAAGGACTTCCCGGTCGGTCACCCATCCCTAGATTTCTCCAGGCCAAGCACGCTTAACTTTAGAGTTCTTTGGAGATGGGCTTCCGGAAAATAAGTTGCAACTTGTTAGCATGAGTATCCTATCAATCCTATTATGCCTTGGGCCGGGGTGTTACCACGTCCTGATAAATTCATCCCGAGTTAAAAATCATTTTCTAAAAGGAATAATAGAAATAATTAAAATTCGAAAAGAAAATGGCAAAACACTAAAATACGTCCAAGAAAAATTCGAATGTTGCCTGGAGAATTTTTCTTAAATTCTCCTTGGTCTAAAAGGAGCCCTCAATTTTTACGAGAATTTTTAGAGCACAAAAAATAATTTTAATGCAACAATAACCAATTTCAGAGTTAATTAAAATGAAAAACATAAAAAAACCCTCTCCTTCCTCTTGGGCCGTCGGCCCATCTCCCCCTCTCCCTCTCTCAGCCCGGCCCGGCCGCCCCTTCCCTCCCTCTCCCTCCCGGGCCTTTCTTTCTCTTGGGCTGCAGCCGCCTGGCCCATCCCCTCTCACTTCCCTTTTTTGGCCCAGGTGGAGGCCGCCTGCCCACCTTGCTGCAGCCCAGCCGGCCCAGGAGGGAAGACGTCGGTCGTCTTCCTCCTCCAGCCAAGCTACCGCCTGTTCCTCTCCCTCCCGTGAACAGAAGCAGCGCCGCCTCCCTTGATCTCCCTTCCCAGTTGTTTTCCCCCCACAGTAAGTGCAAAAATGGATTCCTCTCCTCTCTCTCATCAATTCCCCCAACTTTTCCCCTTCCAATTCGTCCTTATTTCGCCGGATTTAATCCCCATTGAACTCCGGCCGTTTCTCCTTCTCCGGCGAACTCTCTGTCTCCTCCCCTCCCCGGCGACCCTCTCCCTCCCCTCCGGCTTATAAATGGGAGCCCCGACCCCCTGCTATCTCCCCACACACTGCCGTCCTCCCCTTCCTTTCTCCCTAGCCGCTGCACCGTTTTTTTTTCGTACCACCACCGTCGTGCAACTCCGGCCGCCTGTGCCACCTCGCCCAAGCGCCAGCCGGCCGTGCTGTCGCCACCCTCGGCCTCGCAGTCGCTCCCTTTTCCCCGGCCACCTCTCCGTTTCACCGGAAGTCCGCGGGAAGTGTCCCTTAGCCGGTGAACAGTGAGAACGTCGTCGTCGTCCTTCTTCACCGGCAGCTCCTGCTGCCTTGCCGATGGGTTGCCCGATGTCGCCGTCTCCTTCCCCGATGTCGTGGCATCATTCTCTTCCCTGGCAACGGCTTGGTCTTGCTATTCGTCGCAAACGTTCCGTTGTCGTTCGTTGCCGGTGGTACCTTCGGCCGACCGTTCCATGTCTCGCGGTGCCGCCTCGTCGTCGGCATCGCAGCGACGTGTTCCACGCCGATCTCACCTTTGCCATCACTACCGCCGGCTGCCGTCATCGTCCCCTCGCCCATCCCGGTCGTCGTCCTAGTCATCGGCCACTCCCTTCGTCAAGCGAGGTCGTTCGCATCGTCGTCGTCTTCGTCGGTCGTCGTTCCCGTCAAGTCGAGCGCAGCTCATCGTCATCCGCCTCGTCATCAAGCCTAAAGGTCACCGAAGTGCCGCCCGTCGTTCCATCAAGTCGTCGCTGCTTCCCTCGCCATCGTCTTCGTCCTTGGCTAAGCGTCGTCAAGCTTGTCCACGCCTTCGCGCAAGGGTTGCTGCCGAAGCCGTCCTCCTCGTCGTTGCTCTGCCTCCTCCGTTCGTTGTCGGTAGTCGCCGTTGTCGCGTTGTGGTAAGGATCCCTTCCTTGCTGCCCCTTCCTCGTCCTTTTGGTGTTGCCACTGTGCACGTTGTATCATGGTCGGCCCCGATCTCGTTCACCGGTGTCGATGGTTGTTCGTGCGGTACTCGCGTGCACGTGTGGTAGTCGTGTTCGTGTGCCCGTTTGGCCGCCTCGTACTTGCCCACGTGTGCAGCCCGAGTGGCATTTTCGTGAGGCCCGCTTGTCAGCCACTTGTTTCAGTTGACACGTATGTTCTCACTCCGTCCTTCCCGTGGATCGTCTTTGTGTACCTGATCCACGGTGAACTAGCCGTCTGACCCGTGGGTCCCGGCTACCGGTCGCTCGATCCTTTCTTTCCGCGAGCGATGTTACATTAAACATAATTTAATGGTACAATGATAACTAAACAACTCGGAAATCTCCACTTTAATTACCCCTAAATTTCGGATGGTCGTTTCTCGGCTATACGAGCTCCATATTGACCCGTTCCAAACTGTTTAGTTTTTGTTTTAACTTAAAGAACCTGTGTCTATTGTTTTTATGTACTGTTGTCGTTTCTTTCTTAGCGTTGTAGCTTTGTTTTGTTTGTTCGTGTAGTTGCTGTCGTTCCGGAGTTCCCGTGGTGCAGTTCGAGTTCGTCGCGGAAGACTTTGGTAGCGAGCAAGGCAAGTCGTGTCATTTTGATCATATTGCTATCCCAGTTTACCAAATTATGTTTATTTAAATTATTGCATTACGTTTTACTAAAATTCCCGCGATTATTACCGTTTTATTTAGTCTTACCGATTTTCCTTGTTACGACCTTATTATTTGTATTATTTTGATCCTTGATAGCCCTAGGAAAAATAAAACTAGTAAGAACTTTATATATGTGGTGCTTACTAGAAACTTTAGGAATATGCTTAGCCTTGCTTACATAGAAACAATTAGAGTTAATTTTCAATAATTAGAATGGTGAATAATTTGTAAATAATGGTAATTTTGGTTTAATGGCTGTTTAGCCATGAAATGAGGTTTCCCCTTCAAAATTTCCCCAAACTTGTTTTCGGCTGGGCTCGGGGTGTTTGGTTTTGTTAGTCGCACCTCGGCCGTCATAAGGACCAGTCTTCGGGCCTCTGTTGCAAGGCATATTCCGTACTACCACTTGTCTAATGGGTAAGGCTTAACTTGTCATCTAGGACGGCCATGAGCAAAAAGACACGGATAGGGATGAATGAAGCCCTTGGTGGGGTTGACATCTCTGGCAGTACGCCCGGGGGCATAGACTGTCTACTCGACCCAGGGTGCCTGGCGGGGGAAGTCTATGTCGGTCTTTTTCGCTTAGGGCAATACTAGGCGGTAGGTTATGTCATGGCTTTCGTCCGTATGCCGTGGTGGCATGTGGCACGTCGCAACACGTGAGGAAGACATGTCTGGTGGGTAAAGATGTACACCTCTGATCAGAGTTTAATCTATTCGAATAGCCGCGCCCTCGGTTATGGGCAAGCTGAGCAATGTACCCAAGTTAGAATTTAATTCTGTTTAAAATTAAAATAATTGGAGTTAGCACTTGTTGGCCTAGGTTAAGGCAAGATCGCGTCGGTGCGCGGCTTGGTGATAATTTTGACTAGAGATAGGTTCGTGTTGGTTTAAAAATGCCTTTAAATATTTAAATGTTTCGAAATGCTGGTTTTATGCAAAATAGACTTATAAATGAATCCTTGTACTCCCTTGCATTAAGTGCATTTTCCGATGTGGCTTGCTGAGTACGGTGGTTGTACTCATCCTTGCTCAATCTTTCCCCCTCCAGTCTGAGAAGCTCTCGAAGAAGAAGTCTTAGGTGGAGTCCTGGCTTATACCCCAGTTAAGCGCCTGTGAAGATGGAGCCGTAGGCCCGCTAGTCCGCTGCTGTTTTTCTTTTATTGTCAGGCCTTATGTGCCTTTGTAATAATGTAAATATTATCGTGATAATTAATAAAGATGTGTCTTTTGTATCAAGTTTGTGTGGTGTACCCCGGCTTTTCCTAGGACGGGGATTAATACACTAGCGTTCGGGAAAGGTATTTTCCGGGCGTGACACCTGTCCTGAAAACTTTGAGAAGTCTGGAATCTTGTATCGACTTGGCAACGGCACCTTGTCAAAGTACTCTGGATATGGATACCGATACATGTTTTTGCTGTCCTTGGGCTTCAAATCAAATTGCTTCCTAACCACCTCTGCAATCATGCCAACCCATTGTTGTTGTTGCCCACCAAATTGTGGAATTTGTTCATAGTTGCTGAACTGAGGCTGATACTGGTACTGTGGAACAAGTTTTGACTGATACTGTTGAGGTGATATCGGCTGAGGCTAAAAACTTGAAGTTTGACCCAAAAAAGATTGATGAGGTTGATGTTGATAATTTTGATGATGCACCTCATGCACATATTGTGGTCCAGATAATGTTAGTGGCAAAATCGGCTGTTGAATAGGAATTTGATTCCCTTGATCCCCCATCGGCTATGAGTTTTGAAATATTCCAGCCGATGTTGGTATAGTCCTTAGAGCCTGATTTTGTTGGATTTGCTGAGGTATTTGCCCCTCAGGCACAAATTGTTGTTGCATCCCTGAAGAACTTGGAATCTAAGTCTTGATGCTCCTATATGTAGGAAATACATTGTTTGAAAAATATACTGGTCCTTTAGCTTTCTCTTCAGTTATAGTCCCATCCATCACATTCTTGACTACATTAGTCAACGTGTTTACCAATACATTGGATTGATTTATCAAAGCCTGATGCACTGCATAATCCAGTCAATCTTGTAATGAAACTTTCTCATCTATAGCTGGTTCTTCTTCTTTGGCCTTGATCTCTTCTGTTTTGACTTCATCTTGCCATGTACTGGATTCTGCCTCGGGCTTTAGGAAGACAACTTTTTCTTTTTGAATAACCTTGCCTTGCCGAGACACAGTAAATGAATCCAAATACATCTTGTGAAAGGCTTGTGTGAGTTGATCCATCTCTGCCTTTTGTTCTTCAGACAATTGTTCAACCATCACTGGGATGACGTTATCTTCAGTTATTTCCGGCATGATGGTTGTCTTGAAAATCATGTCCCACTGAGCATGCCAAAAGCGTGTTGATGCAAAAACACGACGACCTAGGAGATTTGCTTTACTCCAGTGCAAGTCCAAATCTTAGAAAAGGATTCAGGGCATGCCAGTTGGTTTGATCCTACAACCAACAATATATACAAAGAAAAACCATGTTAGATACACGATAGCCGATCGGCCGATAAGCCGATAACGTACCGTGTGAACCTAGCCGAAGTGATCTGACCGAATCAGCTGTGAGGTAAAGGAAAAGTAATGTTAAGCCAACCCTAAATAAGTTTCATCGGCTGTGAATACATAATCTATAAGCAAAGATTAGATTGTAGCCGATGGAACCATAATTAGGTTAAAAGTAGATACCGTATCGGCTATTACTCCAATACAGCCTTATACAAGAATATCAATCTAGATAAATATATCAAGGCAAGCTTGATATATTTAACTAAAGTGATATCCTTGTATAAGGGATAGATATAACATGAAAAACATGATTAAAAGAATTTAAACAAGGCTAGGCAGTCATATTAGATAAGATCAGCCGAAACTCCAATGCTACCTCTATTGCAAACAAGAGAAAGGCTAGAGATCATGGTTCTAATTAAGATTGGGGCTGATGCAGCACAAAATGTAAAAAGACACATGATATCTAGAAAATCAAATCTTTGAATGTTTTTCAGGGTGATAGATACCTTATGCTAATCTAAGCCAATAAGTCAATTTGGCTGATATCGACAAAACCTTGGACAAAGCCTGGCCGATATGGCTAAATTGAGCCATCGACTTAGATTAGCTAAGTTATGTGGTAACTTAACAAGCCATACCTTCAGCTGAAGAACTTGAAGCACGAACTCGTCGAAAAAGTAAAGAGCAAGTTGTGGCGATGCACCGAAAGTGTTTATTGAATTGTTGTTGTTTTTTACATAGACCTCGGGCTTATATTTATATCCGTACATACAAACCTTGTCCTTACAAGACACTATTTACAACTTACCTAAACAAACAAGTCCTAAGTGAACTCTTACCACAATATTATAAAAGAAAACTAACTCTTATTCCTAATTAATAGATACAATTACTTTATCTAGACTCAATTCCTAACTGGCAATATCTTCAAACCCTTCTTCGAAACCAATCTTAAGCTAAGCTACCCGCATCGGCTCAGCCGAGTCCGATTCAGTTTATTCGTATCGGCTGCCCGAGTCCAATTCCATCTCAGCCGATACAACTCCAGCCGATGAGCAGTCTGTTTTGGAAAATTCATTTACCCCTTCAAATCTGCTTCGGATCCAATATTGATTGTTGGCATATCATTACCAAATTTTGCTGTTAACAAGCAGCCACGTACCAATAGGCCCTACGTCGCTATCATAAAAAGCGTGTTCGTGCCCGTACACTCACCATCGGCGATTACGTCCACCGACGAGTTCGAAATCAGGTAGAGCGAAACAAGCTCTCACAAAAATGAGAGGGACCATATACGGTGGTCGAAGTCTTAAGGCCAGGAGTGTACAAGATCGTAGACGACGAAGGCCGCGAGTTGGCAAATTTCCAGAACATCAACCAACTATGTAAATTTTATGTATAGGACCAATGTATCAAAGTCTGTAAGTTTAGTTTAATAGCATACAATATTTTGATTTCATCTCTTTCAAAGTGTTTTACCCAGTGACCCCCTTTTCTTATATCGCCTCATCTTGAAGTCGATCCTACCGTCCTCTTACACTAGTGTGACAAGCTTCGGGGTCCCATGGACCTCGGCTGGGGACGTGTAGCACTGTGAAAGTTTGTCAGGCCATGCAAGGTCAAACGACCATGTTAGATCTGGTCATGTTAAAGTACCCACTTGAGCGTCTTAACCAAGCCGAGTAACCAGGAATTGGTTTTCCCGACTTCACAGCTGGGGGCTAGGAATCCACTGCTTCGGTATGGTTTGTTATAAGATTTAAGCGGCTTTTGTGGAAAACGATTTATCCATAAAAACAGTTGAGGGCTAGGGAGAGTACCATACTCTGTCGGCTGAGGGCAGCTCTCGCGAGAGTACTCGTACACAATTTCCTTGTAATCGCTTAAACATAGATTTCAATTCTTACATAAGCAAAATTATAAAGATTTCTAACATTTACATCAAGTGTCTTTTAGGGACCTAAACTACTAAGATGGCCACTGTCAGTTCATCGTGGAGATGATGTTCTTGGCCAGTGGAGCGAGAGATTGGGCGAGACGGTCGATCTCATCTGGCCTCATCCGAGAATGGGTGAAGCCCTCCCGGAGAAATCCTAAGTTCATCTGTGGACGACCATCTCGGATACAGGCGAGGATGTGGCCACCTGCGTACCGGCTAGCATGGCGACACTCTTGCTTCAAACTGTTGTCAATACACTTCCCGATCCCTGCCAATTGGTCACATGCACTCCGCATCCATGAAAGATGGCCGCTTATAGACTTCTTGGGAGGAGGACGGACCATCCGCAGCTCCTCGCACAACCATATAAGCGCTAGACAACAACCTTCGAGGTAGGCGTCAATCCAAACTTCTCTACCTCGGAGTGTCTCCACGTCTTGTTCCTTGCGGGCGGCGTCAACCATCTTTTTGAGCTCTGCCTTCTCAAATTTAGCCCTCTAGTACTCGGCACGACATCCTCTTTCTTCTAAAGCATTCTTGAGGCCTACATACAACATTTGATCTCGACGAGTTTCCTCTGTGTGTGCACAAGGCAAAAGCTACAAAGGTTAAGTTTCATACCTTGGTTCTGCTTGAGAAGAGAGATAAGTTGGAGTCCCGGTGGATCCAGCACGCTATCCGGGTTAACGACGACCAAGGCTTGGTCATCGATGCTCTGAGTCGAGGAAGCATGAGGCGAAGGGATCACGGCGCTGTAATCACGAGGACATCCTCTTTGCGGGACGATCTCATCATAAATACATCTACAAATCGTCACGATAGTGCCGAAGACTTAAGTACAATAGAAAAGGATATTATTCTTGAAAAGGACAATGGACCTAACGATTGTTCTTAAAATTACAACTCAAAGGGGGAGCAGCAATTTACTGTTCAAAAAATAGGATGACACTCTCCCCCAGCTCGACAAGCTCCGACATCACGTCCTCGCGCGTCGCATCGCTCCGTCCTTCTCCAACGCCTCTTCCAAGTTGATCTCAGGGTGCATAAGTTTGAGGCATGCGAGAACGTGACATGCGCCAGTCCTAAGACCAGTGCACATTTCCTCGGTGACATGCTCGGCGTCCTTGGTGGACGTGCCCTCCAACTTGCCGATGAGGGTGCCCAAGGACCCCAAGACTGTTGTCTCATCGGGAAACTCGGGGCCCTTCTCATGAATACCTAAGCTACGGGACACTGTGTCGAGCCACCCGTAGTTGTCCTGGAAGCCTTGTCGGAGCGACGTCAGGTTCTCCTGGGTTTCTTCCATCCTCTTCTCCCAGCCTTGTCGTTGTTTCTCATGGTCGGCAACCATGTCCTTGAATTTCTTCAAGTCCTTTTGTGCCTCCGCCAGATGTGCTTCCAACTGGGCGACATGGTCGTCCACGGTCGAAGTGGCCTTTCCGAGCCACTCAACCTCAGCAAGAATGTCGCGTGTGCCAGATTGCAGCAAGCAGCCGACCTCGACCAGTCTATCGATCGCCGAAGGCGACACGATAGTAGTTGAGGCGCTCAGTGGAGGGGGCAGTGGTGCTGGCGCAGCGGCAACGACAGCGGGAGTAGCAGAGCTTGTATCTTCATGGCCGGTGCTTTGAGCAGAGGTCATGGGAGAGGGGTTGCATCAAGAAAAAGCACATGTTACAAGAAAACAGCTCAAGAATGGGGATTGCGAGATTAGATGAGACAATCACTTACTTGGGCTTCTGCTGCTTTAGGAGCGTCCTCTTCCCCTGGGATGAGGACTTGGCATCAGAAGTGATCTGCAAGACGTGTAAGTTAGGACCGAGGAACTCCTCGAGATGATTGACAAATCACAAAGGGTACAACTAACCTTGGAGCCGCTTGTTTGGACAAGCGTCCCCACTCCGGACGACTTTGTCAGGGTCGTCCACCTCCTTTTGGAGGGCTTGGTTCCACAGCCGCTTGAGGCGTTCGCGGCCGCCGCTTGCTTCGAGGTCGCCTTATCTTTCAGAGAGGCCCTGACATGGTGATCAGCAAGCGAATTGATGACATCCGTCAAAGGCAGGGCCTGCAAAACTTATGTTACTACTCCTTCGGATTCTGATGTCTAAGGGAGGGATAGTAGTTGAGGTCAGTTACATTGATGGTGGCGTCCTTGTCCGAGTACGGGAGGTTGCACGCTGGCGTGAGGAGCTTCTCGGGGTCCGGCGGCATGTCGATCACCATGTGGCCTACTCGCGTGGCCATAGTGTTGTCGTCGAGATCTGCGAGCAAGATGTTATAATCAGTATTCGAGATCCAGTCGTTGGGCGAATTGAGGTCAGGCGGGTTACGAGAACGTATACCCCGAACAGAGATCTGTGTTTCATCATGCTCCCCCGAGTACTCGTACGTGGGGTGGGCACGGCCTTGCAGGGGCTAGATCCGACGACGTATGAAGTCTTCGGTGACTTCATACCCCGACAACCCTTGTTTCTGGAGGTCGTGGATTTTTTCTACGAATATATGAAGAGAAGGGGGTCAAGGAAGGTCTCGATGTCCACGAAGGAGTGCGCTCAGGCTTCTCGTTCGGGACCGCAAGGCTGGCGGCGCGGTCTTCTACATGGAGGTAGAACCATTTCGACCTCCATGGTCCTCGAGATGAGTGGCAGTTGAAGGGGATGTACTCCGCCTTCATCCCATCTCGGAGGCGGAAGCCAACGCAACTGGAGATTCTACGAGCCTCCATCCACCTAAGCTCGTACAGATATCTAAACAAATCTAGGAAGGGAGGTATCCAAGGTACGCCTCGCAAAGATGCATAAAGATACTAAGGAAAGCAATGGAATTTGGGTTGAGGTGGAGAAGATGGAGGCCATAGAAGTCCAAGAGCAAAAGAAGGAATTCAGAAGGAGAAGGCAAAAAACCGCATTGTACAAAATCTTCGAGACAAACTACTTGCTCTAATGCGGGGTTAGGTGTAACATCCTGAATATTTCGACTTTGGAATACGGAATTAAAAATTCAGAATAACCAAAAATCTTTTTCAAAATACATTCATGCCTAAACTAACTCAATTCGATCTGTCGTTTTTCGTTTACACGTGGGCTAATAGACGAACGTCTGAGGATACGTCGATATTTGATTTCAAATATTATTTATTCAAGGAGCTATGATTTGCATATGCCAATTATTTTCGAAAAACAACCCTCGAGCATATTTACTTTATAAATAAAGCTATATATCTAAATGTATCACCATTTTGGATAAAACCCATTAAGGGATAGTTTATTAAAACAAATATTGTTCCACTAAAGAAATAGCTTTGATTATTTTCTATGCACCTTTATATAGAGTGATAAGCTTTTGGAAATTATTTGCAAAATAATGTCTATTGGTAAAATATTTACTAGAAACCTTAATTGCGAAATATAAATTCCTAATAGGCTATTTTCAGGATATGACCTCCTCAGACAAAGTCTAGTCCTCAGGCATAATTTTAGTTGCTTGTTTATTGTTTATTTGTGTGTGTCTAGAATCTGTGCCAAAAGATCTCGATTAAATCCTTTTACCGAAAAGGTTGTCCTCTGTACAAATTCTATCTCAAACTCCCTTCAAATTTCCAAATTTCATATCCCAAAGAAAATATTCGAACATCCTACTTCTTTGGACCACATTTCCCTCTGTTAGCCCAACCCATTCCGCAAAACAAGTTCATTTCCACTCCCTCTACCGTGGCCTTCCTGCTGGGCTTTTTCTGGAAAAGTCCATGTTGCCTCCCCGAGCCCTTTTATTCCTATTAGGTTGGTAGTAAAAATAAAGTCTAATCCTTCCCCCCATACTGTTTTCGGTGGCGACGTCGCCGCACGCTGCGCCGCTACGACGAGGCCGCTGCGACACCACCGGCTGCCGTCTTCCGCTCCCGTCTCACCGGCGAGCTTGCCGGCCATTCCACGCGCATCCTGCTCGACCTCGCACCGCCGCCAGCCATGCAACAGGCTAGTTGTGCATGTGCATGCATGCAAGCAAGTCAGCCACGAGCATGCACCATGCAACTGGCTAGCTATGCATATGCCTGCATGCAAGCGGCTAGTCGAGCCTAAGCTGGCATGCGCACCAACCCGCGCGGCCGCTGCAACTACCCCGTCCCTGTCTTCATGGCCATTCAAGACGAGCTCGTGCGGTGAAGCCTATATAAGGGCAACCATAGCCGAATACGCAACCGTCCCTCTCCATTCTTTCTTCTCCTCCTGCTCGTTCTGCATCCTCTCAGCCACTTCCTCCCGCGCACGCGCTGCCGTCTCTCCGCTTGCTCCACCGCGGCCGGCTCCGGCTGGGCCTCAGTTGAGCAAGAGGACGGGTAGGCCGCCGCGCCGTCATCTGAACCCCGAGAACGACTAACTTATCGAACGGCTAACCTCTAACATCTAACATTCGACCCATTGACTCACTAACCCGCTGACCTCTAACTCACTAACCCACTGACCTCTAACTCGCTAACCCCTGACCCCTAACTTGCACTAACCCGCTAACATTTATTCCTTAACACTGTGTGTTCGTTTGTTACCATCGATCGAACACGTGGTGTGCGAGGACGATCCGCGCGTCGACCATCCCCAGGCTGTACCTCGACGACCGTAGTTCGCGCGAGGACCGTCGCCCGGTACGCCGCTACCCGGCTGCCGCAAGGTGAGCTCCTCTCCTACTCTTCCTCTTGCTTTTGCCTCCTTACCGCATTCCTCGTCTACCGTTGTTGCCGCGGCGCGGTGACGTCGTGAGGCGCAACACCGTACCCGTCCCTTGCGCGGCCGCCCTCCGCAGCGATCGCTGCTTCACCACCGCCCATGCATGCGCCATGCAACTAGCTAGCCGTGTGCATGCATGCATGCAAGCAGCTCACATGCATGCAGCTAGCTAGCTGTGTGTATGCATATGCAAGCACACTTGCAGTTTGGCCAAGCCGCTCGTCGTTCGGCAGAGCCACCCGACGTCCAGCCAAGCTAACCGAGTCGCGTCCCCGGTCGTCGTTCGGCCGAACCCTCGGACGGTGCCACCCCTGCCGCGACGAGCGCAGCTCCCTGCCCGGCCGGTACCATGGCGCACTGCCATGCCACCGTGCCCGGCTGACGCCCGTGCCACCCCGAGTCGCCGGCACCCCATCCTCCTCCTACCGGCGCGCTGCTGCACGCCACCCGGCCTACTCCTGGCCATGCCGCGCAAGCCAAGCCGGCACCAACCTGGCCCCGGCCTCCTCCAGCCCGGCCGCGCGCCACCGGCCGCGCGCAGCTGCCGCCCCGTAGCCGTGCCGGCCAGCCGCAGCCACCAGCCCGGCCGGCTGCAGCTCTGCCGCAGCCGCCGCGCCGCCTGCGCGCATCCCCAACCGCGCGCCGTCCCCGGCCTGCACCGCCGGCGCCGCTCCGCCCTGCCGAGCCGCGCGCCGCCGCCCCCGGCCGAGCCGCGCTGCCCGGCCGCCGCACGCGCGCGCCGCGCCACCCGCGTGCTGCCACCGCGCGCCCGCAGCCGCCGTACCGCCCGGGCCGAGCCGCGCCGTTGCCTGCGCGCTCCCAGCCGCGCGCCCACGTCGCCGCCGGCGCCGCTCCACCCCCGGCCGCGCCACGCCCAGCCGCCCCACCGCCGGCGCCCTCTCGCTCGGCGCCCTCCTCTCCTCCCGGCAAGGACAGCAGAGGAAGCAGGAGAAAAGAAAGAGAGAAGAAGGAGAGAGAAGAAGGAAAGGAAGAAAAANAAAAGAAAATGTAACATCCTGAATATTTCGACTTTGGAATACGGAATTAAAAATTCAGAATAACCAAAAATCTTTTTCAAAATACATTCATGCCTGAACTAACTCAATTCGATCTGTCGTTTTTCGTTTACACGTGGGCTAATAGACGAACGTCTGAGGATACGTCGATATTTGATTTCAAATATTATTTATTCAAGGAGCTATGATTTGCATATGCCAATTATTTTCGAAAAACAAAAACCCTCGGGCATATTTACTTTATAAATAAAGCTATATATCTATCCCATCTCGAAGGCGGAAGCCAACGCAACCAGAGATTTTACGAGCCTCCATCCACTTAAGCTCGTACAGATATCTAAACAAATCTAGGAAGGGCGGTACCCAAGGTATGCCTCGCAAAGATGCGTAAAGATACTAAGGAAAACAATGGAATTTGGGTTGAGGTGGAGAAGATGGAGGCCATAGAAGTCCAAGAGCAGAAGAAGGAATTCGGAAGGAGAGGGCAAAAAACCGCATTGTACAAAATCTTCGAGACAAACTACTTGCTCTAATGCGGGGTTAGGACTAGTACTTCTTTCCAAGCGATCCAGGATTTTCCTCCCAGGGAGGGATCCTTTGACCTGCAGTTTCTTCATCTTCTCCGTGCCGACGTTGGATTTTCCCAAATCCATGGAATTGGCTTGAGGAAGAAGAAGAAAGGTGGGTTTAGGGTTTTTCAGCTAGCGGAGGATGCGAGAGTTGGGGAGCGCAAGGAGATGGAAAATCACTTGTGCAAATGGAACCCAAATGAATCGCAGGACTGCAATTTATAGGTCACATCCGATGGTTCATTTTTCGAGGAAGAAAGAGAAATTGCCGGTGTGATTTTCTCAGTTTGTTTATGGTAGTTTTTTAGACTTCAATTCAAATTCACAGTGGACCATTGCTCTTTGAGGGTGTTGTCGCATGCTCTCTACCTTCTCGATGTCTCGAGAACGGTCAGGTGAGCATAACATCATTTGTTCAAGGACTTCCGCTCGAGAACACTGTGAGTTCATTTGATTTGAAGTCGGGGGCTACATCAGGGTTACAGATAAGGCATATCTTCTATCCTTGGAGTTATAAAGTATACGAATACGGCATACCCTTAATTATACGGGAAGGTTACCTCAATATTATGGAATTTGGCCAATACGCAGGGAAATCGTCTCCCGAATAGAAGGTGTTAGAATACTATTCAGAGGAGATACAAATTCTGTAATCTCGTATGCCAGAAATACTCTCCGAGTTCTACTTGGAAGCCAAGGCAATCTACGGTATAAATACAAGGTCCCCCAGGGGTACGGGATCATCGAATCATAGCGCAAGCCACCGTCACAGTAGAAGCAATCCAGGGGACTTCGAAGACAACTCACCGGTTGGATCTCGTCGAGCCGTTCTCGACAGGGATCTTGTCGATACTTGTACTTTTTGTTGTTCTCTATTGTAGTCTATGTAGTTCTCGTCATAATCTCGTATAAACTGGAGTAGGGTTATTACCTTACGAGGGGCCTGAACCAGTATAATTCTTGTTTTTTTATGTGTTTGATGTCGTTTTGTGTAGATCCTTAATTCAACATACCCCAATACCCTCATAATATGGTCTATGGATATAACCCGTCGACACATACTTTTTCCTTTTTCTAGCCAAACTTTTTTTTGCTTTTACTAAGCTTGTAGAAAAAATTACTCCCTCCAGGTTAATAATACTTGTCGTTTTGGACAAAGTTATTGTCAAACTTTAAAAACTTTGACTATAAATAACATTTAAAATATTTATCTTTGACTATAAATAACATTTAAAATATTTATCTTAGAGATATGGTGACCATATATATAGATTGGTATTCAAAAGTGCTCCAACAAAATTATATACTTATTGGTATTTTTATGTATATTGTAATAAAAAAAGTGGTTAAAGTTGTTTTTTGAGATCGTGTTCTTGTCCAAAACAAAGTATTATCAGCCCGGAGGAAGTAGCAACATATACAATATTAAATTAGTTTATTTAAATCTAACATTAAATATATTATGATAGTATATTTATTTTATGTCCAAAATGCTACTATTTTTCTGTAAACTCGATCAGAGTTAAACAAGGTTGAAAAAAAACAAAGTGATTAATGACTATTTAGTACTAATACGTATCCTCTTTCTAGAGTGACGCACACTTTGAGAATTGAGAATTGGCATTTTATCGACTGATGGAAAAATCTCACGACGAAACTAGTTTAATTCTGATGAAATCCCTCTAAAATTCTAAACACCCACTTTGAGAATTGGGTGTTTTTATCGATTTTCTCGTCGAAACTCAAAAGCCGAGATATCCTTATCCAAAACCCCTCTCGGCCCCATTTCTGGTGAAACTCGGCCACGATGGCCACCCCCTCCACCTCCACCTCCGCCCCCTCGCCGGCCTCCTCCGCCTTCCCCCTCGCTGCCGCCGCCGCGCGCTTCCCCCGTGTCTCCTCCGCCTCCTCCTCCAGAACTCGCGCTTTCGCCCTCGCCGAGCGGCGCCGCACCCCACGGCACCTGCTGTCTGAGGTGGGAGGCGATGGCCGCTCACCTGGCCCTCGTTCCTTCCACGGCCTCGTTCTCTCCGGCGATGCAGAAGGAGCCGTATGTGCACTCTTCTTGAAATTTTCATGGGTACTGCACTTGTGCGGGATTACAGTAGTTGGCGTGTTCGATGAAATGTGGAATGCGAGTGTCCACTTGGTGTGTCTGTGCTGGGTGGTGCGGAATTGAGCGTTTGGCTATCGTATATCGAGTTTATCTTACCGAGCTGTGATCCCATGACAGTCTACTTTTGTTGGTTTTCGTCGGTGGAAATGTTCAAATCCTAGAATCGCCTTGGCCGTGCATCTCCTCTAGTGAATGGCCCTGGCCTTTTTTTTTTTGAAGACAAGTGCTAAATTAACGTTTTAAAACGGAATGACATAATGTGTACAGATATTAAGCAACTTGACATGTGGATGTGTGTTAGTTTTGGAATCACAACTGTAGTCAGTTAAGAGATTTGGTCCTGTCCTTTATTTTGGTGATGGATCTAAGATTATTCCATTATGGTAGGCTTGATGTGTTTTAACTTTGTAGTAAGTGCTTAATTACTATTTCTACAGAACTTTCTTGAGTCTCATGGATAATCAGTATAGGTGCACTCGGTTTATAAAATGGTAATGATATATTCTTTAATACAGATGCAATCTCTTAGATGGGAGCTAAGTTCTAGGATGCATCGTTCACACGAAAAGTTTGTGGCTTCAACCCATGTTTTTGCCAAGAAGGGTTTCGCTACCAAGGGCATGGAGATTCTTAGTGCTATAGAGAGGTATAAGTATGATATTCGCAAGTCTTGGCTAGTTCTTGTAGGTATGTAAATTGGTCTGTATATCATGTTTTATCTATTAATAGGACCATAGTAGTATTCTGGAGTGGCAAGAAGCCCAGAATGCTTGTCTGGAGTTTTCCTGTACTTGTGTTAGAGCAGCGCCTAAACCTGACGAACCTTTTGACCTTTTGCCAGCCATCATCCTTATGTTATCACCCTTCTGTTAATTTGATTAGTGTTCCGCTGCCAGGAGTGAATTCATTAAAGACGTACACTCAGCTTTGCATTGTCATACTCGTACCTGTTTCTATTTCTGTGAAGAATTCTCAATGGAAAACTTTAATTACTATGGCTGCTAATTTTATTTTGTGGATGAATAATATAGTGAAATTGTGAGCCTCTTATGTACTTAGGGGCTGTTTGGATGGAGGCTAACTTTGCCACAACTCCATTTGCCATAACTGTGGCAAGCCACACAAAGTGTGGCCAACAGATTATTGGCCGCAACTTTGGCAAACTTTGGCTAAAAAATAAGAGTATGACGCGTGGGCCAGTGTGCTAATAAAGTATGTCTTACTCAATTGTGCCACTCAACCAAACACTAGCCTAAGAAATTGCGACGTGCCTAAGGTTTGGTGTGGCAAACTGTGGCCACCAACCAAACAACCCCTTGGCATGTCTAGGTATGTTCTTGAACTTGTATGGGTGCTTTCACTAATATAAAGTTGAATATTTCACTCACCTATCTTTTCAAATCCAATTGTATCTTTTCCACCATGTTTCTATTTTAAAATCAATCTTATTTGGGATTTGTTTCCTTATTGCTAAGGAAGGCAGAGTATCAAGAGAGAAGCAGATATTTTTCATCCAGCAGAAATAGAAGGTAAAGTTCCTTCTGTAAGATGTTCATGTTCTCATGTAATTGTGCCAGTATAACACCCTTATTGTTTGGATTGTGATGGCCCCATTTAAATAATGTAATTTTCCTATTTCACTGATAATGTGAATTCATAGTTAAAAGTGTGGGAATTAGACACTGCACATATAAGCAGGTCTCATTCGTAAGGTTGGATAATCATCCACACATGGATAATGGCTGTAATTTATCGTACTACTTGGTTGTAGTTTGTGGCTTGTTTGCATTAGCTTAGGTTCTTTTCTTTAGGTTATGTTGTTGTTGCACCATAGTTCAGTGCTTGCTATGGAGCTGATTCTCTTAATGACTTCATCTTTCTCTTGTGTAATACTGCAATATAAAAAAAAACTCATGGATAATGTATACTCGCTAAATTATATGCGAGAAAGAGAAAAGGTAGAAGTTGGAAAATGATGTTTGTTTAGTCAACTAAAAATATATAAATCTGTGTATGAAAGTTACTAGCTTCCATATATAAAACATAATTGGTTAGGCTACTATCCACTTCAATAAAATTAGTCTGTAAGCATTTTTATCAGTTATTATAAATGAAACTTGTGGCCTCTTCTCCCTCCTGTTTTTTAAAAAACAAACTTACCTCAATAATATTTCTAGTCACCATCCAGTTGGGAACAATGTTTTTTCTGCTGATATATGTCTGTACGATGTGCCTTTACACCAGAAGCGTTTGGCACGAAGAGATGCAGCAAATTGCTGCTGCAACTTGGTGCACTTCCATGTTGCACTATGGCATGGTTAAGTTTTGCACAAACAGCATGGGCTAGTGAAGGAACAAATTTAAACATGGTTTACGAGGTTGGGGAGCTATTTGAGCTTGGAATTCAGTTGTCTTATCTTCTCATACTACTTGGTCTGCTTGGAGCTGGTACATTTTTCGTCATCCGTCAGGTTCTTGTCCGCAGAGAGCTTGATCTTTCTGCCAAAGAGTTGCAGGTAAATATGCTGCCAACACTACTTCCAACTGTACTGCCACAGGTCAATTTATATTCAAAACCTATCAGAATCACAGTAAAGTTTGAGTTTAGAAGTTAAAGTTTGTTATAGACAATGAACAATGGAAGAAGGCTACTACCTCCGTCCCAAAATATGAGGAGTTTTAGATTTGGACACGGGTGTTAAGAGGGAAAATCCTCTTATAACTGATGCTTTGTTCATAAGAGTTGCTGAAAATCAGTTTTTCTTCGTATAAATGAATTTACACCTGATTCTGCTTGCTTCATAATGAACGTTACTGCCATGTCCTCTATGGTGGCCTCATTTAAAAATGTTGATCTTGATCTCTGCCCTGTGGGATGAACTGGAATTTACCATAAAACTGTACTAGGAACAAGTGAGAAGTGGTGATGCAAGTGCTACTGAGTATTTTGAGCTTGGAGCGGTCATGCTACGGAGAAAATTTTACCCTGCCGCTATCAAATATTTACAGCAAGCAATCCAAAAATGGGATAGAGATGAGCAAGATCTCGCACAGGTCAGATATCCTCAACTGCTAGGTACAATATCCTGAGATCTAGCCAATAGAAAACATACTTTCCTATCAAGTTACGTATCTACAAACTGATGGTGTTGCAAAAAGATGATGTGTGCTGGTATCATAGTCGTGTAGAAATTTCGGACCAAAGTTGAAGTGTGTCCTTCACCTGAGATGAGAATTTTGCATGCAAACTGCAGATTATCATTATCTTGCATGCTCTCTTCAATTGTGCTTTTGGACTCAAAACATTAGAAGATGTTCCGTAAGGCGTCATTTGGAGGGGCCAAAATCCTGGCCATGCACTGGAGACTGGACCATCCAAATGAGGCTAATTGGCCGAAGTAGAATACCCTCATGCTTCCTCTAACTGTTTTGCCTTGTCTATCAGGTGTACAATGCACTGGGGGTCAGCTACAAGCGGGATAACAAACTCGACAAGGCGATCCAGCAATTCGAGAAGGCTGTTGAGCTCCAGCCAGGCTATGTGACAGCTTGGAACAACCTTGGGGACGCATACGAGCAAAAGAAAGATCTGAAGTCCGCGCTCAAGGCGTTCGAGGAGGTGCTCCTCTTTGATCCGAACAACACGGTCGCCAGGCCACGCCGAGATGACCTGAAGCAGCGCGTGGGCATGTACAAGGGAGTCCCAGTGAAGTCAGAAAAACGATAGGTCCTGTGAGCATGTGTTAAGTGGGAGTGGCGCACTCGCGCGTGTGTGTGTAGTGTGCATGTGCACACTATGTAATTGGGGGAAAAAATATAGAAAAACAGTAGGCCAGGTCTCAAATTTGTGTAAAATCCTTGCTTCCTCGATTTTGAACGGTAGCATCTGTAGAAAGCTTTAGCATGTGGAGATGATCCCTGCAAGGCTGCAACCTGTATGTTATGCCTGTAGAAGTTTTGGCCTGCCAGTGCCAAATGTAAAATTTCCTCCTGAGCTCATCATTTGATGGGATCATCCATTCTCCCTAGTGGGAGTAAAAGGAAAATTTTACACAGCAAGGCCATCGACACACTGGAGCAGCTGAAGAGGGAACGGCAGGTAATAACAGGAAAGAACAAATATTTTTGTTTAAATGTTAATTGCCTCTTGTTTTTATGGAAGTCATTATTTGCTCATACAAAATTGAATAGACGAAATATAGAACAGTAAATATTAAATTACACCGTTGGTACCACAACTTATACGGTTTCACCGTGCGTTCAAGTTGGTCATACTTCTTGTAAATTGAATAACCAAATCATTTAGAATATTTCTAGGGATACCATTTTTTTTAAACTAAGCATTTGAAAAATCAAATTATGCATGGTCTAACCAAATCTTATTCTAAACATCACCAAAAAATTATGATCTGGTAGGTATTATCTTTCCTACATATACAATGTAATTCTCTACTACTTATGTTAATGAAAACATAAATTTTGATTTGAAACACTTATTATGTTAATGAAAACATAAAATTTGATTTTAAACAGTGGGTTTCTTCAAATTTTGATTTCAAATTTGGAGTATTTGCGGAGAGGTACATTTGCAGGAACGGTTACAATTTGTGTAACGCACGTACATGAATGCCTTTCCAGTTTCCACTTGTTCCTTCTCCCTCCAAAACTCCGACCGAACTATCCTTATCCAAAACCCCCCGAACTCCCATTTCCGCTAAACCCCGCCGCGGCCACCATGGCCACCCCCTCCGCCTCCGCCTCCGCCCCCGCCGCGCCGCCCTCCTCCGCCTTCCCCCTCACCGCTGCCGCGCGCTTCCCCCGCGCGACCTCCTCCTCCACGTCCAGCACGCGCGCGTCCGCCCTCGTCGAGCGGCGCCGCACGCGGCGGCGGCGGCTGCCCGAGGGGAGCGGCGGCGACCGCTCGGCGGCCGCTGGGGCGGTGGAGAAGGGCCTGCGCCTCGCCTTCCTGGAGCAGCTCGCGGAGCGCGCGCGCGCCGCGGACGCCGTGGGGGTCGCGGACGCCATCTACGACATGGTCGCCGCGGGCCTCTCCCCGGGCCCGCGCTCCTTCCACGGCCTCGTCGCCGCCCACGTTCTCGCCGGCGACGCGGAAGGCGCCGTAAGCGGCACTCCCCTCCCTCTTAAATTTTCACTGTAGTCGTGTGGGGTTAGAGAATTCCGCGTGTTTGATGAAATGCGAGCGTCCACTTGATGTGTCTCAGTGTCAGTGCCGAGTTGTGGAATTGAGCGTTTCTACGGTTGATTGGTCGAATTTATGTCACAGAGTTGTGATCCCATGGTAGTATACTTTTGTTGGTTCTAGTCCGTGGAAATGTTGTTCATTGTGAATTTGTGATGAGTTGCTTGAATGTTCCGTGATGGGTTCGTGCAACGTGGAGCTGAGCCTGCAAACTATCTGGTGGTGAGGAGGCTGTTTCAAGTTTAAACTCTCCATTCACGTCGTTATTCTAGGATTGACTTAGGTTTGTATCACGTTTAGTAAATGCCCCTAACCCCATTTTGTTTCTTTAAGTTGCTAGCCTTCTCCTCGTAGCCTAGCAAAGCTTCAGTAAAAGAAAACATCATTTCAAGACAGGTATTAAATGATGGTAGAACCACAAAGGGCAAACATAGCCTCCTACTTTGCGTGATCCCAGCTCCTGAATGCAATACATGAATAATTTCTTCCTTATAATCATCTTCTAGAATAGATTGTATATAACACATGTTTTGTTTTGATATCTGATTTAATGTCGAATGCTACATAGGCATATTTAAAAGGAACAACATAATGTGTACAAGTATTAAGCCACCAATCATGTGGCTGAGCACTGTTTGTTTTGGATCCACTCCTGTAGTAAGTTTAATCTTTGATCGTGTGATTTATTTTGGTGATGGATCTAAACTTATTGTAGGTCTACATGTCCTAAGTTTGTAGTAGGTGCTTAATTATTCCCACAGAACTTTCTAGAATCTCATGAATAATAAGTGTACTTGAAGTAAACATAACTATATCTCTTCTATGGGATTTTTTTTAGATAATGATTTTTTCTAGGAGATACATGCACAGGTTTAGCAAAATGATACTGCTATAATTTTTTGATACAGATGCAATCTCTTAGAAGGGAGCTAAGTTCTGGGGTGCGCCCTTTACATGAAACATTTGTGGCTTTAGTCCGTGTGTTTGCCAAGAAGGGTCTTGCTACCAGGGGCATGGAGATTCTGGCTGCCATGGAAAGATATAAGTATGATATTCGCAAGGCTTGGCTAATTCTTGTAGGTATGTAAATCGCTCTGTATCTCATATTTTATTTTTATTAATTTTAATCACATAGTAGTCTTCTTTCTATGGAACAGAGGAACTAGTCAATAATAATTATCTGGAGGACGCCAATACAGTATTTCTGAAAGGAACAGAAGGTGGTTTACAAGGGACAGATGAAATTTACGATCTTTTGATTGAAGAAGATTGTAAAGCTGGAGATCACTCCAATGCTCTAACAGTTGCATACAAAATGGAAGCTTCTGGAAGAATGGCAACCACATTCCATTTCAATTGTCTCCTAAGTGTGCAGGTGAGACTATGAGCTTGATTGGCATATAGCAAAATAACCATGCTTATTATTGTTTCTTTTCTGCCTTAATTTGCTTAGCTAACCTATCAGCATTTCATAAGAAAAAAGAAATAAATCCCTGTCAATTAAATTCCAAATAGAATATGAGCTCCACACGGACTGGACATTGTGCAGCTGTTGCACTTGGTAATATGAATATATAAGTGTTATACTGGTTCTCTCTCTCACACACACGCCTGCAGCCCACGTAGCTAAAGAAAAACTAGGTTTGGTTTAATTTAAGAACATACTTATTGCGGTTCATATTTTACAAATATAGTCACTTGTTTCCTTTACATAAAAGTTTGTATTTCATTCAGGCTACTTGTGGAATTCCTGAGATTGCTTTTGCAACATTTGAAAACATGGAATATGGAGGTGAAGGTATAGTCATCATTTACACTGGTTTTCTTTTATGGTGTCATTATTTATTTTGTTTACTGTTTAATTTATCAATAGCATGATTGCTACTTCCTCTATCCCAAAATGTAAGTGTTTTTTAGGTTGGCACGGGTATTAAAAAAGTAGGTGAGAATGATTGAAGAAAGGTTGTGATTGGTTGAAAAGAAGAAGTAGGTGAAAGAAAATGGTTGTGATTGGTTGAGAGGAGGAGGTAGGTGAAGAAATAGCTTTATTTTGGGACAAGGTACTGTGCTAGAAATAGCTACATTTTGGGACGGAGGTAGTATAAATAACTTGTTGAAGAATTGACATGTGCAATCCTGATGTTTTATGACTTCATATCTTGGGATTTTGACTAAATTCTATACTGATTTCACTTTCTCATTCTAGATTATATGAAACCGGATACCGAGTCCTACAATTGGGTCATACAGGCATTTACTAGGGCTACATCCTATGACAGGTACACTTAATAGTGATTTTCTCTGCAATATTTGTTTGCTATGTTCTGTCGGTTCCTTTTGAATTTAGTCTATTGTCAACACAGTTATACAATCATGGATTCATGTCGAATTCTTGTTAGCATCAAAGTCAACTGCTTGAACCCAATGATTTGATGACGTAAAATAAGCATACCAATAGCCATAGCTCCATGGAACATGAAGGGAAAGCTCTAAAAATGGTAACAATGTGTTATTTCTTATTAGGTATTATCTCTGTTCAACATTTAAAACTATTCAGAAGAAGGCAAGCTGCAAAACTGGAAACCATAGCTGTATCCAGCATTTTTTCCAGTGATAATCAAGATACTTGAAGACAAATATCTTTCACACGACTTATTTGTTGTATTTTTCTATATCCTGCTCCATATTTGAATTCTTTTCAGGAGAATGCTATGTTGTTTTTCATTTTTTTAAAAATATAATGTGTTTCTGTCTGCAGGGCAGGAGATGTGGCCGAATTACTAGGGATGATGGTGGAAGACCACAAACGTATTCAGCCTAATGCAAGAACATATGCGTAAGTACATGGTTACAATCTTACAAAACTATACCGAAGCCACCGTAGAATAGTTGATAGTCTACTCTATAATGAGGAGGCAAGCACACTGTCAAGTCTGACTTCTGAATACCAATAGCCATCGTTGTTTGCTTACTCTTATCCTTGTCAATATTTTTTCTTTTGGAAAACAATGTTCTGAAGATCAGCGACTATTATCAGGTTGTTAGTGGAATGCTTCACAAAGTACTCTATGGTTAATGAAGCAATAAGACATTTTCGTGCCTTACGGAGAATCCCTGGAGGAACAAAAGTTCTGTATAATGAAGGAAATTGTGGTGATCCGCTTTCTCTCTATCTACGATCTCTATGCCTTGATGGTGAGCATTGTCCCTTCTGTGCAGTACTTAAGATGTAAATGCTACTTATTATCTCATCATGTCATGCCATTTGTTTACAATCTCTACTGGTGGGCAAGGGTTGACCTTAAACAATGGCCAGAACCTAGAATACAGGCATATAGCTCATGGCTGTCATCAACTGTTTTCTTGACCTGCTAAATGCATATTTTGCGACTTTGCCTTGATAAGTTTTGTCTTAAATGGTTGTCTTGTTCTTATCATAAGTCCTGTGGCAGACAATGGTATATGGAAGCGGTTATTCTAATTATAGTTTCATTTCTTACTTTGTGTGCATATGCATAGTTTGTAATACCTTGTGGAGTGTTCCTTTTAACCTCATTATTAACTAATTATAAATTCTTACTTTCCTGGTTATAACCTCTTAATAAAAAAATTGACAGCTCTTGGCACTAGGAACCAATAACATCAAAACACACTCGTGAAAAACTACATAGTTATATTTATCACAACGGTAGTTCCATACTTCCATATCTGTATTCTGTACTCAATATATAAATCATTTGTCTTCCATACTTTTAGTTTTAGGAGACTTTGCACTATTATGAACTTTAAAACTTTCCTGAGCAGGTAACTTATTTTTATAACCAGGAAGGGCTGATGAGTTGCTCGAGGCATTAGAGGCAATGTCTAATGATGGTCAGACTATTGCACCTAGAGCAATGATCTTAAACAGAAAATATCGCACGTTGGTGAGCACCTGGATAGAACCATTACAAGAAGAAGCTGACGTCGGTTTTGAAATTGATTATGTTGCCAGGTATGATTGAGAGGTTTAGGTTCTTACTGTTAAAGATGACAAGTCAATTTTTTTCAATCACATATTCACATTTAACAACAACACTCCGTAATTATGTAATGTGTATTAGTTTTTTCATTCATACTGTCTTTGTAGATATATTGAAGAAGGAGGTCTTACTGGTGAGCGCAAACGCTGGGTGCCTCGAAGAGGGAAAACTCCTTTAGATCCAGATGAGTTTGGGTTTGCCTATTCAAATCCAATAGAGACATCGTTTAAACAGCGCTGCTTTGAGGAATTGAAGTTATATCATCGTAAACTCCTAATAACATTGAGAAATGAAGGCCCTGGTATTTTAGGTGATGTATCTGAAGATGATGTACGAAGAGTTATTGAAAGACTAAAAAAGTTAGTTGTAGGGCCAAAGAAAAATGTTGTTAAGCCCAAGGCAGCTAGCAAAATGGTAGTGTCTGAGTTGAAGACTGAGCTAGAGGCACAAGGTTTGCCTACAGATGGAACTAGGCAGGTACTTTACCAGAGAGTTCAAAAGGCTAGGAGAATCAATCGTTCACGTGGTATACCTCTTTGGGTTCCTCCTGTAGAAGATGAGGAAGAGGTAAGCATGACAATATTTACTGCATTAATCCTATCTGGTGGTGTTATTGTGTGAAATGTTACCTGAAAGCCATGCTATTTTTGCTGAAGTTTTTAAGTACAACACTCTTGATAGGTTGATGAAGAATTAGATGAATTGATTTCACGAATCAAGCTAGAAGATGGGAATACAGAGTTTTGGAAGCGCCGTTTCCTGGGAGAAACTCGGAATTATCTTTGTGAAGAAGTTAATGATGAAGAAGATGCAGATTTAGATGACGATGAGTTGGATGATGATGACGACGAAGATGAAGATGACGATGATACCACAAAAGGAGAAGAAGATGAGATCGATGAGGAGGATGTTGTTGAACAAACAGAAAATCAAGCCGGAGATGAAACTAAAGACAAACCATCGAAAGGACCCAAGCAGCATCTTCAAATGATAGGAGTCCAGTTATTAAAGGATCTAGAAAAGACATCTGTTTCATCAAAGAAGTCAAAAAGGGTACCTGAGGTATGAAAATGATGTGTCAACATTGTATGCAACAGCTCTTGATTGACTTTTCTATTGCAAATTAATTATCCCATTGATCTGATGCTTGCAATCATCTCAATTGAATGGTTCATGCCATGTTAACAACTTATATTCAACACAAATGCACATAATGTAAGAAATATAACTGTACATAATATATATGAATTTTTAAGTTTTGGAATATATCCTCTAGGACTTGCAGGCTGTAAAGTGTAACCAATAAATCACAAAAAGTCTCTGCTTTATTCTAATTTTGTTACATCAGCTACATATGATACTAAGAGTTAATCTCTCGGTATCATTACAGACTTTGAGTTATTTCCTGCCTTTGTAGATTGACGATGATGAAGATTGGTTTCCTGAAGATCCAATTGAAGCTTTTAAGGTTATGCGTGAGACAAGGTTGTTCAATGTGTCAGATATGTATACTACTGCAGATGCTTGGGGATGGACATGGGAAAGAGAGATAAAGAATAAGATGCCACGCAAGTGGTCACAAGAATGGGAGGTTGAGTTGGCTATCAAGATAATGCATAAGGTATTCAGCTTTATAGCTAAACTTTTAGAGCTGTTCTCTTTGTCTGGCATTGCACCATGGACTTTGTGGCTCTGTTTGGTTAACCATCTTCTCTTATGGAGCTGTGGATTTTGTGGACTATGGGATGCTGAGATTAGTTCCATTACTATATTCAGTTTACATTGCATTTGTTATTGTTTTAGGTTAGCCTGTTATGACATGATACCTGTGTTTTGAGCTTGCACCAAAATTGCTGATGTTTGAACTATGGATTGTGCTGTATGGCTGTTATGTTAACTTTCAGGTAATAGAGCTTGGTGGTACCCCAACGATTGGAGATTGTGCCATTATATTACGGGCTGCAATGAGAGCACCGCTCCCATCTGCTTTTATGACAATATTGCAAACAACGCATAGCCTTGGCTACAAATTTGGAAGGTAAAACTTTGGGCTCTCCATATATATGTATAGATTTTCGTTTGTAAATCTGTCCGACTGTCACTAGTGATGTTTTTGTTGCTATATAAGTTTTGAGTTTGAAGCCCATATAATGATGGACTTTTTGAATTTATAGCAAAACTATAATTTTTAACTCCTAAGATATATTTTTTATCTGTAGCTCATGCTGCACTGGTTTAACCACAGCTCTTGATCCACATGACTATGTGTAGGCTGCCGCATTGTTGCAATAGTTAGCTTACATTTTGTCTATTCAAATAGAATTAAAATGTTTGGACCATTCTTTATGATTTGATACATAGTATTTCGCTTATACACACTGTCAACATGGTGCTTACATCTGCTTAAAGCCCACATCAACAGAGTTATCTGTAGTTTCTGAATCAAATTTTACACGCTTGACAGTCTGTACTAACAAGCCTTCCGTTCTTTTGTTTTCTTCTTCTGCACCTGGACTTAGCCCTCTGTACGACGAGGTGATTTTGCTGTGCCTTGATCTGGAGGAGATCGACGCGGCCATTGCAGTGGTAGCAGAAATGGAGACAAATGGAATCAAGGTACCTGACGAGACCTTGGACAAGGTGCTCGCAGCCAAACAATCTGGTGGAAACTCTGCGCTCCAACCGCCACCTGCAGAGGAGTAATCTGATTGGAACAAGGAGCCCCTTGTAGCCATGATCTAGCACACCAGATAATCATCAGCTCCATGCCATGGATCATTTGTCTTGAGCTCGCCGGATCAACTTTTGGCAGTGATGTGAGATCAGTGCTCTGATGATAATCTGTCAAGGTGGAGCAAGATGCTCTTATGCTTTGACCTTGTTGACCTTCCACTCCACACTCGATGAATTTACAGACAACCAATTTTGATGCTCCTAGATGAAATGGAATTGAAACTGCTTGGAACACGACAGTTGCATACAGTTTTTCTACGGGATTTTATCATTGGAGACATTCCCTGTAACACAGAAATTTGGTATTTCGTTTCATATTATAAATCGTTTGATTTTTTTTAAGTTAAACTTTGTTAAGTTTGACTAAGTTTATAAAAAGATTTAGCAACATCTAAAATATCAAATTAGTTTTATTAAAATTAACATTAAATATAATTTGATAATATGTTTGTTTTAGGTTAAAAATACTATTATATTTTTTATAAATTTGGTCAAACTTAAAAAAAATTGACTAGAAAAAAGTCAAATCATTTATAATATGAAACGAAGGGAGTAGCGTTTGCAGGATTTTATAGGAATCAAATTCAATTCCTATATATGATGAAATTTGGTGTGCGTTCTAGACGATGCCTCCCTGACCTGTTTAAGAGAGTTTCTAACAGTTACAACTTTTTTGAAAATCTATAACTATCCCGAATGCTTATAAAGATATATAGATTTTGAGAATTTCTAGTTATAAAAAATCTAGAAAAAATAAACAACAAGCCAAAAGCTAACAAACCCATTTTTTCTATACATCTTAAAAGATAATAGTCCACCACCCAACTACCATGTGGGGCCTGCAAAAAGTGAGAGAATACTTTACATTTTTCCTATCCACAAAAGCAAGACCTCACACAAGAAAAATATGTTGATCGAGTACGTTTATTATGGAATTTTTCATCAATGTATGATACGCCACGGGTATTATGCTAGTTTAAAAAAAATAGGGCCTTTGTGTCGTGTAGAATTGTTGGGCTGGAACCGAATTTGACAGGAAGAAGTTCACTTGCCGTCTCTCATCTTTACACTGTTTTTATATTGCAACCTTAAACCATAATACTAGAAATTTTGACCCCTCAACTTATGAACTAGGTTAAATCAGGTCCTTCAACAGTATAGATAGGTGGTTTTGCTGATGTGGCATATTAACTTGATCCACTTGTGCTGACTGGGCAAAAATAAAAATGAGCCCCACATGTCATCCTCACTTTTCTCCCTTCTTCTCTCCCCCTTTCCTCACTCTCCTCCTCCGACATCGGCAGCGTTCCTCTACCGGCCTATCCACATCACTGTCGCAGTCACCCCTGCCCAATCCCCATTGCTACATACTTTCTAGCCTCCTGACACTCCCGTGCCCTCACCGCAGGACACCATGACGTCATGTGGGGACTAGTCCCAAGCTAGGTTGTCTGTCATGGCGAGTAAGGCAAGGAGCGACGGGAAGGCACGAATGGCGTTGGTGAAGAGGTGGAGGAGGGACACGACAAAGTCTGTGGGTTTGATGGCAAGCATCCATGTGGGTTTGATGGCAAGCATCCACCTATAGATAGCCAAATGAATTTTTTGCATTTTTAATTTTATTTATTTAAAGATTTGCAAAAATAATTTTTTGTTTCGAAATATTGCAGAAATAATCTCCTCTCGCCCTCCGGGAGGGCGAGTTCTAAAAATCACCCTCCCAGAGGACGATTTTTCCGACGTGGCAGACGGCCGTTGGGCGCCGTCTGCCGCGTCATTGCAATTTTGCAAAAAAGTCCCTTGCCGCCCTCGGCAAGGGCGTTTTTTCATTGTTCCGTAGGGGGCCGCCTGCAAAAGGGCGGTCGCCCTGGCAATTTTGCAGGCAGCCCCCTTGCCGCCCTTACAGAGGGCGATTTTTGCCTGTGCGGCAGGGGGCCGCCTGTAAAAAGGATGATTTTTGATTTTTTATAAAGTTAAACTATTTTTACTTTATGTAAGTAAGGTTATACAAATATAACAATATTTATAACATAAAAAACTATCAAAATATATGTAACGTTAAATATAATAAAACTAAGTTGATAATATAAATGTTGCAATTTTTTTTATAAACTTGATTAAACTTTTAAAAAGATTGATTGAAAAAAATCGAAACGACTTGTAATATGAAACATGCAACAGATAAATTGTAGTATTTTTTATAAGAAAACAAATTTCCTTGTAATTTGCTACTGAAACACATCAAAGCTGATCAGTTGTGTGTTCTCGATGAGAATATGGAAAAAGTGCAACTACAACTATAGAGGGGTGCGGCAAATTTGCAGGCAGCCCCCTCGCCGCCCTTGCAGAGGGCGATTTTTGGCGTAATCTCGCCCTCTGCAAGGGCAATTTTTGGTCGGCATCCCATAAAGCCCCAATGGCCCGAGGAAGTGCTCATTTCAACCGGTCACAATTTAAGGAAAAAAAGAGAGAGGTGAGGAAGAAGGAGAAGAGCCGTGAAGCGTTGTTGCTGTGCTTATTCGATCGCAGGTTAGTACAATATCCCGATGTATGGTTATATTTTGTGTCGCATACTAGTGTAAGTACCATGTATTTAAAATTTGTGAGTAGATCTGTAGCACTTAGATGTGGACCCTAGATTTTTTGCGAGTAGATCTATAGCACTGTGAGTAGATCTGTTGAAATTTGTGAGTAGATCTGTAGCACTTAGAAGTGTGAATAATTTTAGGCTAGATTTGTTGTGCACACGTTTGGTTTGTAGTTGTTTACAATATTTGATAGTTGTTTTTTTAAACTGTAGGATGCCAAGATGTGGAAAAGCTACCAACTCAAGGTAACGTAAATCGTTTCTGTGATATTTTGTGTTATTCGTTGTGCATGAAATGAGGAATCCTAGATTAACGGGTTATGGTGTTTCATTTGTTGTTGACTTGTAGTTATCGCCCGAAGACTGGAAATGCCTTCAACCCATTGCCTTTGCCTAGCGGTGTTCCAGTGCCCATGTGCTGGTGCGGTAATCCTTGCAAGATAGCCGGCCAAGTCCGATGAAGAGGAGACGTACATGCAGAGATACTGGATGTGTGCCAATTTTGAGTTTGAGCCAACACCTGAGATACGCCGCATTAACTTAATGGTGAGGAACTAATGTTTTCTAATAATTAATTGGTGTATTAAGTAGTCTTGAACAACTTATTTGGTTAGTAAACATTGCATTTGTTGTAGACCCCTCCACCGCTATGTGAATTTGAGCAGTGGATCGACACCGAAATCAAGCCGCAAAACAAGGAGCGGTTGGAGTACATGCGGCAATGGGATGCAAAGCGCAAGGAGAAGATAGAGCAGAGACGCAAGGAGGAGGCCGCAAAAAAAGAGCACAAGGCTGAGGCGGAAAGGAGGCGTGTTGCTGCGTACAGGGAGGAGCGGGAGCGGAAGCTTGAGTGTGCGCGGCGAGCGAAGGCAGCAATGGAGGAGAATCCCGATGCGCAGAGGAAGGGAAAGTGGCCTCGTTGCACTCAGTAGTATGCACGAGTTGGTAGTTGTATGGTGTATCGATGAATAATGTTGCGTACATTACAACCTCGCAACGTGTAGCGAACTAACGAACTTGAAATGTTATTTCGCGTGTCTTCCATTTTCCCTTCCCTTCTCGCCGTTGTACTCCGTTTGTGTTTCGCATTCACTTACTTTGATAGCGACCAATCGTAGCCCTCTGTTACGCGCCGAAAGTTATTCGTCGTTTCGTTGAGTAGATGTAGCGAATGACATGAAATGTTTTCGTGACATATGAGTGCGGCGATTGAATAGAGTTATATACAAAGAGGTAACACAAAGTTACTAACTGTAAATATTACAAACATGTAGCACTAGTAGCCTACTGGCGAGGCCTTTTACCCCTACCCCTCCTAATGTGCCCCTGAGAGTACGTCAGCCTCTCAGCGGGCACAGCACGACCAGCGCGGACATCTGGTGCGGGCATGTGCTGCGGCTGCTCCTGCTCTGGGTCCTCCAGGTCGTCGAAGTCGTCGCCCTCACCAGACCCACCCGCATCGGACCCGCCCGCCTGCGACGAAGACTCGCCCGAACGAAAAATCCCCGCCGGGTAGTATCCTCCTGCAGATGTCAAAAGTTAAGCAACATTCTGCCCAAATAATACGTTTGTAGCACTCATCGGAAGACGCTTGCTCACCTGGCGGCTGACTGAAGGGAGGAGGGACGGACGAACCGCTCGCTCGAACAAAGGCCGACGTGCTGGGCGGAGTCGCGAACAGCCGAGGGATCGACGATCCACTCGCTCCAGCAGAGTGTCCTGTCGGCAGCGTCGGACCTAGTAGACATTCTGTTTGTAATAACATGGCGAAGGTTTCGCATAGTGAGAAGGTACGGAACTAACCTGTGGACGCACCAGCATCGTGCGATGTCGATCCTGGTGTCGGGCTGCGTGGACGTGGAACAGCAGCTGCCGGTGGAGGTACCGCGTCCACGGCTGAACGACAAGAGAGGACGCGCAAGATCGAACGCATCTTCGTCTGCATCCGCTCGAACGTCAACCTCTGCTCAACGTCGTTCAGGTGCAGTCCAGTGTCCAACCTCAGCATCACCGCGTTGATGTCGGCGTTCATGGCGCGTGCAACGTCGACCTGCAGGAATCATTATTAATTAGGTTTGTCAGTCTCATATGTACCAACCGCATAGTACGAAAACAAGAAGTCCGAGAAACATGGACGTACCCCCAGGAAGTACTCCTGGTCACGGTGCACGGGGTAGGTGTCCCTGACGCCTGCCTGGTGTAGCTGTGGAGCGGCCGCGGTGAAGGTGACGCGGGCACGTGTGCGCGGCAAGTACCACCGAAGGTAGGCAGTGTAGTTCTCCTCCGAGTGTGGGTGGACCTCGGCAATCACCTCCTCGGTGGCTACCAACCAGTCCTCGACGTACGGCAAGATCCGAGGTGCCCACAGTGTCCCTGCGTGCTGTCCCCGTCGAGTCAACCTGCAAAGAACATAATGGTCATCGAACGTTCCGCGCGTAGTCGACATAACAATAGTAAAGGTGAAAGAGAAATACTCACTGGTGGTCCTGGGGCGCGACGGGTATCGGTACGTTCACTGGAAAGCCCTGCCTCAGTCCGAACTGCCTCATAACACGGTAAGGGCAGTGAGGCTCGACAAAGATGTCGAAAACCAACGGCACCACCGTCAACCAGTACGCCGCGTGACGCGTGCACAAGGCAGACAGACCTAGAGGTGCTCTCTCCGCGACCACGTGGTGCGTGTAGGGCTCCCAGACGACGTCCGAAGGCTGCAGACGGTCGAACTCGAAGACAAACTCCGGGTAGCTCCGTCTGACCTGGACGTGGGCGTAACGGCGCTGCGACACAAGGAGAACCAACTCGTCAGAACATCAGTCGCACATAATCTGAAATTTGAAATGAAAACAATTTGTACTTACGTTGCAGTGGCACCAGTACGTGCCCATTGTCGGCCCGTCGGCTGGGTGGTCGGCTGCCGGTCCTGAAGCGTACGCAGCGGTGTCGACGATCGGTCGGCCGATCGCGAACCGCTCAGCTGCCCAGAGCTGAATAAGGAGAGGGCAGCCCGCGAAAATCGCTCCAGGATCCGTCTTGCAGCAGGCCTCGCACAGCGCACGGTACGTGGCTGCGAGGACTGCCGAACCCCAGCTCCACTGCGGCACGGCCCCTAGCTCCACTGCGACACGGCCCCGGGCGTAGTGGATCATGCCCCTGTCTACTGCGTGCCTGCTGGTGCTGGTGAACATCACCCAGCTGAACATCCACAGTAGGTACGCCTCTAAGGACCATCTGAGCGAGTACCCGTCGGCGTCGGGGTGGAACTGGTCGGTCTACAACAAAAAGCAAACGATGTTAAAACTCGTAAGATTTCTAGGAAAGTAACAAAGTGTAATTTTTAGTATTTTTAATTTTTATTTTTTAAAGATCTACAACTTTATAGTTAACAACTTTTTCATTTAAGATCGTTTAGATATCCAAATATTCATTACAAAATCTAAAACCTATTTAAAAGAATCTCAGATCTACATTTTAAACGATATCGTATGGAGATAAACTTTATATGAAAGTTATAGATCTCACGAAGATCTACAACTTTGTTATTAACAACTTTTTTATTTAAGATCATTTAAAGTGTCGAATAAGCATTATTAGTTTTGCAAATTTTTGAAACCTAAAATTATTTTTGCAAATCTTTAAAAAATAAAAATTAAAAATGCTAAAAAGTGTAAAAGTTAACTTACTGTGAACTGCAGCAGCCAAGCCTTCGTAGGCCCGGCGGTGGTGTATATGTTCGGGGGAACAACTCCAGGGAGCCCAGGTAGCCTCATCACGGGAGCGAATCACTCCATGATATCCCCCCTCCAGCCACCAGCACCGTCTACTGGGCCGACAGCCTCCCCGGCCAGTGGAAGCCCAAGCAGGTACGCGACGTCCTGCAGCGTAGGTGCCATCTTCCCGCAAAATTGCCAGGGCGACCGCCCTTTTGCAGGCGGCCCCCTGCGGAACAGTGAAAAACGCCCTTGCCGAGGGCGGCAACGAAAAATTATTTTTGCAAATCTTTAAATAAATAAAATTAAAAATGCAAAAAATTCTAGCCAAATGGGCTGCCCGGCATGGCCCGGCCCATGCACGACCAAGGCATGGCCCGACTAACACGTCGTGTCGTGCTGTGCTTGCCCACGGGCTGCACCTACGGCACAAGCACGACCCAATAAGACTTGGGTCGTGCCATATAGGTCTGAAGGCACGATTAGCTCATCATGCTTATCCTTGGAATAAGTCTATTTTTCATCCCTCATCTCTTTGAGCCTTGTCTTATAGGGCTGAAGTAAGTCTATTTCGCCTCCCTCATTTCTTTGGGTCGTGTCTTATATGGCTGGAATAAATCTATTTTGCCTCTCTCATCTCTTTGGGCCACGCCTTATTGTAGGACCGAAAAGCAAGAACTAAGCCAACCAACCAGAGGGGGGGTGAATGGTTGTAGTACTCCAAAACCAAAAGTTTTAGCGGAATTAAAAGTTACCTTCAAATCGATGTAGATCGGTCTGACCGAAATAGATCGGCCGGTCTGACCACGCCTGTGCCGTCGATCTGACCGGTATTGATCTCTCGGTCTGACCACCCCGAAGTCGCCTCTGCCTCCTACCGTCGTCACCAGTCTGACCGTCGTGTCCCCATCGGTCTGACCACTGTGATGCCGCTGGTCTGACCGCCGTGAAGCCGCCGGTCTGACCGCCGTTGTCTCGTCGGTTAGACCGCAGAACCCGAGCAAACATAAATTGAAGATCTATTAAAATAGATGACTATTTTATTACTTCTCTATGTGTTTACAAAGTGCAACAACCAAAGAAAATTGATGTTCAAGACCTTTTTCATTGCAAAATTGTTGAAAAGAAGCATTCTTAAATTCACCATCATTATCACTTCTAATTCGCTTCAAAGAACCAGGAAGTTCACAATTCAATCTAAGATACAAACTCCGAGAGTGTCCAAAAGCCTCATCCTTACTTGCCATGAAAAAAACCCAAGAATATCGAGAAAAATCGTCAACAACAACCAACACATATCACTTTCCTCCAACGGATTGCACTCTAGCTGGACCAACAGTGTCCATGTATAAGAGCTGTCCCGGTGCATCCGTCATCATAGAAATAATAAAAGCATGTGAAGAAGCAACCATCTTAGCATGACGACACGGTGTACAAATCAAATCAAGATCTTTCTTAAGTTTAGGCAAACCACGAACAAGATCCAAACCACTTAATCTAGTGAGATGATCAAAACCAGCATGTCCAAGTCTACGATGCCAAAACATCAAATCTTTGTTGAATTTAGCAACCAAACATGTTACAACAAGTGAAACAGGATTTTCAAAATCAGCTTTAAACACTCTTCCATAGCGAGAAATATTCAACACAGAGTCACCAAAGAATCAAATACTTTACTTCCAGTTTTCTTAAAGTGAACCTCAAAATTCTCATCAACAATTTGTGAAACCGAAAGTAAATTGTATTTTAAATCCTCAACTAAAGCTACTTCTTTCAATTCAAACTTGTTATTTACCTTGACAGATCCTGTAGTAAGAACAGCACTAGTAGAAGCATCATCAAAGATAATCGATTCCGTCTTGGATGCCATCTTGAGGGAAGAGAACCAATTTTTATCACCGGTCATGTGCCGCGAACAACCAGAATCCACAATCCACACGTTCTCCTTCCTTGCCACCAAAGCCTACACACAAGAAGATGTCGAAGCCTCAGTACTGGGGTTAGATAAAAGAAAATTTAGGAATCCAGTACTGAGACACGACCAGTAGATCCAATAGGCATATATCCACGAGCAAAGATAGTTTGAGAATTTTCAGAAAAATTTCTTCGAGACCGGTCTGACCGAAGTACAGTAGCCGGTCTAACTGGGGGCCGGTCTGACCACTTCTGTATCTCCGGTCTAACCGGAGCCCGGTCTGACCGACGCTTAGTAGCTGGTCGGACCGGTCACCGGTCTGACCGTGCAACCCACTGCGGTCTGACCGGTTTCCTCGAGGGAAAACCAGATTTCTGTCACTTAGATTTTGCAAAAGCAATCTCTTTTTCTTTTTTCTGTTTATGTGCTAATTTGAAACAAAAACCAACGAGATGACCATCTTTGCCACAAAAGGAACAAGTATACTTTTTCCTAAAAGTTAATGGTTTTGAAATATTAGTTTTAGTTTCTTTTAGTGTAGCAGAAAGAGAGGATATAATTCTAGCAGATTTAAAAACTATTTTCACAACATTAGGTTTTGTCAAAATTTCACCATGTTCAGTCACTCTCAAAACATTGGGTTGATTTTTGGTGAAATAATCATGAACATCAAAACCTATACCCCTATTATAGCTAGTCACTTTAGATTGATCCAAAATCATGTTAAGTTGTTTCTTACCATCAGAAAATCTTTCCAAAGAACTTTTCAAATAAGAAACCTCTTTTTCCAAATTTGCACAATTTTCACAATCTACCATGGCACCTTTGTTTTTACGACATTTTGGATAAGAAAGCACTTCATCAGATTTTACAATATCTTCCATATACTCAACACGATGCAAAACATCTTTCAATCTCATCTTGTTTAGTGTACATGTTGAGCAATTCAAAATATTGTGTTGTTTTAAATTTTTAGCACAAATCATGTTAAATATCAAACTAGCATAAAAAGCAACTTGATATTTTTTTCAACAATTTTTTAGTTAAAAACAATTCATCCAAAGAGTGTATGTACATAGCAAATCCAAGAGCAAAAGAAGATTTCAATTTCAAATCATGAACAACATTAATTTCTCTAATTTTTGAAATTTCATTCATTAAAATCTCATAATTTTTGCAATCATCATCATCAGGAAGAAGAGATTTCAATCTAACAATTTCAGCATCTAGAGATTCAATCATGAACTCTTGTTTTTTATACATCTTCTCACACTTCTTATTTTTTGTACTTAAAACAAGAATAGCTTCCTCTAGAGAACTCACCTCATTGTCCTCATACTCTGAATCCGATTCACCACGAGCCCTGAAGCAAACATCGGAGATGTTCTTTTCCTTCTCCTTGTCTTCATCACTATCAAAATCTTTGTCGCTTAATGGCTCAAAAGCAGCATAGACTTGACTCAACACCTTCCTGACCACCTCCTTGGATTTCTTATCCTTGAACGTGCTTTTCGACTTGGGCTTGTCGTCCTTGGTCTTCTCTCCACCATTGTCTTCCTTTTTGTCTCTCGCAAGCTTAGGACAATGTAAACGAATGTGACCAAGTACACCACATTCAAAGCAACGAGTTTGACCTCCTCTTTTTCCTGTACCTGACATTGTTCATAGCTCGAGAGATCTTGTTAGCAGCCAAAGCCAAGTCCTCCTCTTCGAACTGTTCGAGTTGCTCATCGGATATGGCATTAATCAAAGCAAGAGCGGTAGAATTTGACGAAGAAGCACCAACATCCAAAGAAGTCGAGGAAGAAACCAAAGCACTAGACTTAGAATCTATCTTGAGAGAAAGAATATTCATCTCATGAGTTTTGAGTTTTGTGTAAAGTGAATCCAACGTCAAAATAGACATATCGACAGACTTTTGAATAGATGTAACCTTCATCTCCCAAATAGACATATCAAGACCATTCAAAAAGTGGCGAGAAATCTCAAATTGTGTATAATTTGAGTCATAAGCAGAATCAATAGATCTAAGATCACTCAAAATCTTATTAAATCTACCAAGATAATCATCCAAAGCTTCTCCATGTTTTATCTCAAATTTTATGTATTCCTTTTTGAAAAGATCTCGACGAAATTCTTTAATGTTAGTAGTTCCTTGATGAAAGTTTCTCAAGGCATTCTAAATCTCATGGGCGGTTTTAAGATTTGACACACGATCAAAATTCGAACGAGAAATTCCACTCAACAAAATATTACGAGCTTTGCAATTGTTATTAAACTCAGTTTTCAAAGCTTCAGTAGAAATTTGATCAGGAATCACATAAGGAAGAACAATCTTTTGCCAAACATCATAATCTTGAGCCATAATGTAAGATTGCATCTTGTCACACCAATAAGCAAAATCCGAACCATCGAAAATATGTGGCTTAGTTGAGAACTTATTAGCCATGGCTTAAAACTCTAGATCGGTAAAAATCCAAATAAGAAAAATGAGCCTCTGATACCACTTGTAGGACCGAAAAGCAAGAACTAAGTCAACCAGAGGGGGGTGAATGGTTGTAGTACCCAAAAACCAAAACTTTTAGCGGAATTAAAAGTTACCTTCAAATCGATGTGGATTGGTCTGACCGAAATAGATCGGCCGGTCTGACCGCGCCTGTGCCGTCGATCTGACCGGTATTGATCTCTCGATCTGACCACCCCGAAGTCACCTCTGCCTCCTGCCGCCGTCACCAGTCTGACCGCTGTGATGCCGCCGGTCTGACCGCCATGAAGCTGCTGGTCTGACCGTCGTTGTCTCGTCGATTAGACCACAGAACCTAAGCAAACACAAATTGAAGATCTATTAAAATAGATGACTATTTTATTACTTCTCTCTGTTGTTACAAAGTGCAACAACAGCACTCCTCATAAAAAACTCGACTAAACTTGAAACCCTAACCAAACTCACAACTCAATGCTCTCAAAAAACAATATCGGGAGGCCACACCCTCACTCTCTATTTATACATGAGGTGGGCAGCCTAAAGCCACGAACCAAACTCATACAAGAAGTCCTAATCCACCTAGGAAACCTTCCCGTACAAGAAACCAACTTTACATATTCCAATTGTATCAAATTTGGACTCCTTCCAAATTTGACTCCGCATCCCATACGCACACAATATCTCCATCGTATGCCATATGGAATCTTCACCAACCACGTGCATTGATCTTTAGCCTAAGTATCTCGTATGATATCTGACCATCCGGACATCACTTTATCTCCAAGTTGACTCCCGATCCATCACCGGCAATACTCTCTAGAGACATAAAGATTACCTACACATGAATCAAACAAAGAAACCATATCTGAGCACAAGCTATCTCCAACTTGACTCATTATCAACACACAACAGTATTACATACGCATAGTATCCATCTAGAAGTCATAAACACAAATTAACCACGGATATCCAATGAAACAACCCGAAACCGAAACCGACACAAAGTCGGCCGGTCAGACCGCGGGCTGGCCGGTCTGACCGCACACATACCGCCGGTCTGACCGGCCTTACCTGCCCGGTCTGACCGGACCCAACAAAACAACAGTCCCTGTTCTCCGTCTGAAAATTCAATCATCTCACAAGCCACTTCGCTAATAATCTCCAAATATCAAAACCAATAACCTCAGATGCCAATTGTTCATCACAACAGAAGAATCAAACACTTTGATTTTACAATCTTTCCCTTGATGAACACATTGGCAAATTCATCAAAAATATTTGTTTTGGTGTTTGGAAAAAGAAAAACAAAAATAGTAAAAAAAATTCTCCTCCTTTTGAAAAGAAAGAAAAACAACGAAAAAAAGCTTGCATTGTTTGTATCTCTTCTCCCCCTTTTGACAATAATTTCATCAAGCATAGGAATTGTGTTCAATTATTATTCAAGAGCTTAATAACAACCGATGTCGCATCGTCGCCATCTCCTCGCAGCCTCCTAGTCGGCGTCGCCTCATCGCTGCCCCAAGCCGTTGACCGTCGTCGGCTCGTCGCTGCCGCGGGCCCCAGCCGACGCCCCCACACCACCTCCTTGTTGCCATGGCTGCAGCGGCCGCCGTAGGGGAGAGAGAGGAGAGGAGGAAAATAGAGCAGGAAAGAGAGAAAGAAGGCACGAGAGTGAGGATGACAGGTGGGGCCACTTTCGTTTTTGGCACGTAAGCATCTAGTGTGCACGAGTGGATCGGGTCAAATGTAACATAAGCGAAATCGGACATCTATACTGCTGGAGGTCTTAAATTAAACTGATTTTGTAAGTTGGAGGTTCAAAAATATTGCGATTTAGGGATGTAAATTAAACTCGATGTAAAGATGAGGGATGACAGTGGACTTATTCCAATTCGAAACGAGGCTTAACAGTCATACCCATATATTGGGCCGGGTCTCACGCTGGCAAATTTGGACCGAAGCCCAACACCGCACCGCGCAGCGCCGCCGCCCTCCGCGACTTAAAACCCTAAACCCTAGCGGATGCTTCTAGAGCCTCCTCGCGTCCTCTCCTCTCCTCAAATCCCCTCGCCTCCTCTCGACTCTTTCCCCCTCCCCAAGAAAAAAAGAGCTTCATATATAGCTCAACCTCCTCGCCGCCGCCGCAGCCAGCGCTCACCTCCCCCACCCCTCCATCCCTCCCTCGCTCGCCTCGGATCTACCTCTGCTCCTCCCTCGTCCCGGTTGCTGCTCTCTCCGCCATGTACCGCGCGGCCGCCAGCCTCACCTCCAAGGCTCGGTGAGTGATTGATTGGTTCCCCTCTCCGCCCGCCCGTTGCATTGCGATCTGAATCTCATGCTGGACTTCTACGGCGCGAGGCGCCTGCTGTTTTTTTGGACGTTTGGGTGGTTTGCTGACCTGTTGGTGTGTGTGCTTTTTGTTGTTCGTGCAGGCAAGCCGGGAGCAGCGCTCGCCAGGTGAGCGGATTCGTGCTTTAATGGGGGTAGTTTGAGTTGGTGTGGGGGTGGGACTTGCCCGTCTCGTTCCGGTTTGGTGATGTGTAGATTCGTTTGGTTTGTGCTGGGCTTCTTGAAATCTGTTTGGATGGCTAGAATCCATTGGATTTTCACTTGGAAGTTTGATATAGTCCATTGTGGTGGTCAGGGATCAAGTAGTATCGGTTATTTCAATTGTTCATCTTGTGAAATTTGGTTGTTTGCTAGTGTAAGATCTATACTTGCTGGCCTTAAGAAAAGATCTATGCTTTTTTTCTTTCGAGAGAAGGCAAAAAGATCCATGCTTTTCTTCTTTCGAGAGAAGGCAAAAAGATCTATGCTTGCTTGCATGTTAGATGTTTGTTGTTAGTGGCTTGTGTTTTGTGTGTAGTATGATAGTATCTTTTAGCTGAGAAGTTGAATTGCAATTTTGCTCCAGTTGAGTAAGTCGGCTTGTGAGTGTCACTGTCCTGTAGCCATACATCGTTGTGAGTTGATAGCTGTCAGGGTTGTTGGTCAAATAAAACTTCTCTTTACTTTGTTGCCTTTTTATGTGATGATTTGTAGGTTGGAAGCAGGCTTGCCTGGAGCAGGAACTATGCTGCCAAGGATATCAAGTTTGGAGTTGAGGCCCGTGCTTTGATGCTGAGGGGTGTTGAGGAGTTGGCAGATGCAGTCAAAGTGACAATGGGTCCTAAGGTATAATTGTGTACATATAACTGTGTCATTGTGCCTGATACTTGTCTGTTGATGCTATTTATTTTGTAGCTATTATAAATGAAGTTCCTTTGATAGAAAGCCAAATGATTGTTGTATGATTATGAAAATAACTGTCATAAACATGGCACATCTTTTCTCTGATGACAAAATTAGTCTCGCTGTTGTGCTTTCGTTGTTGCAGCACAGTATTTGTTGGTCCTACAACTTTTAATGTTTTATTTTTGTCAGAGTGCTGTGTTGTGTTAGCTATTTTCAGATTTGACTTAATGTGTCAATTATACAGGGACGCAATGTGGTTATTGAGCAGAGCTATGGTTCACCGAAAGTCACAAAGGACGGTGTGACTGTTGCCAAGAGCATTGAGTTCAAGGATAGAGTCAAGAATGTTGGTGCAAGCCTTGTAAAGCAGGTTGCTAATGCGACCAACGATACTGCTGGAGATGGTATGGGTGTACTTTACCCTTCTGTTGAGAATAATTGGTCCTTTTTTTTTGTAAAGTATACTATGCCTTTGGTTATATTTTAAACAATTCCTGAGCATCTCATGATTTGCCTTCTGTAATATTTAACCAGTATTAGGATTACGTTTCTTCAGTGTTTTATCTATTTGGTAACTTAGTTACTCAATGCATTTGTTTTGGCATAGTAATCTATTCAAAGGTGTTCACTATTTGCATTTTCGAATAAAGATGCATTCACTGTATTTAATTTGTTGTACTGAGGTTTGAGTGTATGCAGTTCTTATCTTCATCCTCTTCATAGGTGCGAGTTTTGGCATATCTATTGTTGTTTGGGAAAATCCAATCATTAGCGTTGCATTTTCAAGATTTATCAATGCTACCTTGAATTATGATGCCATGTAGTTGCTTTTGTCTGTGGATTGAATTGAATTGAACTTTAGGGTTTGCTTAGTCACATAGTTTTTCTGTTCTAACTCTGTCATTCTGATTTTCCTAAATTCAGGTACCACTTGTGCTACTGTTTTGACTAAAGCAATATTTGCTGAGGGGTGCAAGTCTGTAGCTGCTGGCATGAATGCAATGGATCTAAGGCGTGGAATATCAATGGCTGTTGATGCTGTGGTAACTAATCTAAAAGGCATGGCTAGAATGATCAGCACATCAGAGGAAATAGCACAGGTAATACTTGTTACTCATTGCATATCTTGTTGTGTCTGACTTGTTTCTTAATCTTAATAATCTGTTGCTAATTTCCTATGTTCATACATAAAGGTGGGCACAATATCAGCAAATGGGGAAAGGGAAATTGGTGAGCTTATTGCAAAGGCTATGGAGAAGGTTGGCAAAGAGGGTGTAATCACCATTGCGGTAAGTTGATCCAAGCTAACTGAACATGGCCTCTCTTATCTCTATTTGGTTGGGACACTTCCTTTAATGGTTGTGCCAACACTCTTGTGTTTCTGTCTAATTGGTTTGCTTAAACATTTGCTAGGATGGTAACACCCTTTATAATGAGCTTGAAGTTGTGGAAGGCATGAAACTTGACAGAGGCTACATCTCTCCTTACTTTGTTACCAACCCAAAGACCCAGAAATGCGTAAGTTTTTAACTTCTGTTGTTGGTTGATATGTTCAGTTATTCCTGGAACTATCTTAGTCTTGTCTTCTGATTTAACAGGAACTGGATGATCCCTTGATCCTGATACACGACAAGAAGGTTTCGAACCTGCATGCAGTAGTTAAAGTCTTGGAGTTGGCTCTGAAGGTATGTGTTTATTTTCATAAAATGATTGTCTATTTTTGGTAGTGTTACTGTTTTTCTTGCTATAACTGGTCACCATCTTGCCCTGCACAGAAGCAAAGGCCTCTGTTGATTGTTGCTGAAGATGTAGAAAGTGAGGCATTGGGTACTCTGATTATTAACAAGCTTCGTGCAAGCATCAAGGTCAGTAAATACTTGGCATTTGTGATTTGAATTTGTATAGTTGTCCTAATGGTGGGATGTGTTGTTTAGGTCTGTGCTGTTAAAGCTCCTGGTTTTGGGGAGAACAGGAAAGCAAACTTACAGGACCTTGCAATCCTTACTGGAGGAGAAGTAAGTTTAACAATTTTCCGCTCTCCACATGGTGGATATAAAATTAAACGATTGAATGCATTAAAACCTTCATCTTTTAATGACTCAGGTCATAACTGAAGAGCTAGGAATGAATCTTGAGAAGTTTGAGCCCCAGATGTTGGGCACATGCAAGAAGGTATGATCTTTGGTGTTCTTTAGAAAGATTTGTTTGAAGTGCATCTTTTGTTCACTAACTTTCATGGTGCAATGCTAATTTCTTTGGTTTTACAGCCTATAATCATGTGTAAGATTTTATCAGTCTGTTCTGATGGTTGAGTGACATTCCATGTCCATTACAGGTAACTGTATCCAAGGATGACACTGTTATTCTTGATGGAGCTGGAGACAAGAAATCCATTGAAGAGAGGGCAGAGCAGGTTCATACAACATTAATTTACAGTGTTACTTGTGAATTATCTTGAAACTTGTGGTTGTGATAGATTATATAAATGCTGTATTGCAGATTAGATCTGCAATTGAGTTAAGCACTTCTGATTACGACAAGGAAAAGCTACAGGAGCGGTTGGCTAAGCTCTCTGGTGGTGTTGCTGTTCTAAAGGTGAGGCTTGTAATGTTATGTTTATATTGTAGAATATATGTTGAATAGGCTTAGATAAATCATTTGAAAAGTGCCAATGTTAGCTATAATACCAAATATGTTACTATCTAGCCACCTAGTGTTGATGCTACTATATTTATTGTAAAAGAAATCTCACGCTTGAACTCAAAATGATGTTGAGAGAATGGAAGTTGAATTGCACTGCTACGAGTGGTGGCCTGAAGTTCTATTTTGACATATCTACTCCATGGCCTTTCCTACAGATTGGAGGAGCCAGTGAAGCTGAAGTTGGTGAGAAGAAGGATAGAGTGACTGATGCATTGAATGCCACTAAAGCTGCTGTGGAAGAGGGTATTGTACCAGGTGTGCAGTATGCTCCACTTCAGTTTTACTGATTTCTTTCAATATGTTCACCGTTCACATCTTTGTATGCTCAGGTATGCTGACATGACATCTTTGCATTACATTACAGGTGGAGGTGTTGCACTTCTTTATGCATCAAAGGAGCTGGATAAGTTGCGGACTGCAAACTTTGATCAAAAGATTGGTGTACAAATCATTCAGAATGCTTTGAAGGTTTGGGAGGGAAAAGAACTTCTCATTTTCTGTTTTGCTGATTTCTTCTCTGAGAGCAAAATCTGATAACAACTTATTTTGCAGACACCGGTGCACACTATTGCTTCCAACGCAGGTGTAGAAGGGGCTGTTGTTGTGGGTAAGCTTTTGGAACAAGATAACACTGACCTCGGCTATGATGCGGCTAAAGGTATGATCTCAAAACTCATCGAATACTGTAATATCCCATGATTGTCATCTGAAGCTTGTTGCTGATCTGTGTGCGATAACCTTCCGTAGGTGAATATGTGGACATGGTGAAGGCTGGTATCATTGACCCGCTAAAAGTGATCAGAACTGCCTTGGTGGATGCTGCAAGGTAAGCTCTCAAGTTCATGGTTCCATAGCCAGTTAGAAAATGAATTCCTATATTTGAAGAGTGCCTAACCGCATGGATAAGTTCACATTAACCAATTCAGGATTTTTCTTGGGATCTTTAAATTGCGATCAAACATGTGCAATGTGGGGTGCCACATCAACCCTTGTGCTTGCTTCGTTTTATGATCTGATTTTTGTCACCCATTTACCAGTGCTTCTGGCTTTGCCGGTGCTTATAAGTTTGCATTATGCAGCGTATCATCTCTGATGACAACCACGGAATCCATCATCGTAGAGATCCCCAAGGAAGAGAAAGAGGCGCCAGCAATGGGAGGCATGGGTGGAATGGATTACTAATCAACACCCATGATATAAGTAAACGGAAACATACTCCTGGGATTTAGGATTTTTTTTGCGGTGCAAGTTCATCGTCGATGTATTTTTTGTTCTTGTTGATGAGGTGGTTGTCAGACAATTTTGATTCCACTGGCGGTAGGACCTCTCGGTTGGAACGAATAAAATTTAGTTCAGCTAGGAGTTCTTTGAGAGCTGAGGACTGCACTTGATCAAAATTGAATCTGACACCTTGTGCCGGAACATTTTATGAGCTGATCCTGAAAGATTACGCCTTTTGGCCTGAGGTGCTGTGCAGTGTTTATTTCGTTCTCTCTAATAAGTCTCATTTTCAAGATATTAGGGCATGTGCAAATTGTTGCCTTTAATCCAGCAAATTAAACATTTTAGCCTATACTACCTGCCACCGAGATTTGGTAATATTATGAAAACTCACTCTTAGAAACTACAAAATTTGGTAAGGCTTCCTTCCAAATATATCAAAACTAGATGAATGTCCGTGACTTGCAACGGAGTTTAAATAAATCACATTATCACCTTTTCACATGTTGATTAAAATTATCATGTTTTCAACAGAATTTGATGTCTCCTTAAACATGATCTTATTTTCATTATAATTTTATGTCTCCTTAAACATGCATCTTCTTATTCGCAAGCACAGCCGTGGTTACTCGCAGCTTTGACCTACACAATATTTTTTTTTAAAAGGAGTATAGATTTGGTAGCACCAATATATGCTAATATTTGGCATTACTAAATATTGGTAATGGCTGATTTAAGCAACAATTTGAACTACTATATTTCGTACGTAATTCAAGCTTGTCAATCAAGTTATGTTCGAAAGAATTGTCAAGCTTGTCAACCAAGTGATCTTTGTAAGAATAGAGTCAACTAAGTTGCTTTGAAAGAATTCGAGTCAATCAGTTAGGTTTGAAAAACGATTGGAATTCGAGGACCAAACTATCCTTTTAGTCCACGAGGTCGGAGGCCAGAAAAACCAATTTAAAAACGTCACAACTTCTCAAATTTGTGGACAAATTCTGGAAGGAATTCTGATAGTATTTATTTTGGGAGAACTCCCAAAAGAATTTCTGCCAACTATGCCGCTCGGACGGAGTATTTATTGCTCGGAGTCGGAGGACCAAACCTTCCTGGGCTTGTCCTTCAGGCCCATTAGCTTCCTCCGGAGTCCGGCCTGTGAAGGTAGTCGCCAACGCAACAGTAGACCTGCGCGTGCATAAGCCGGAGCCGACGAATGCTCGCCTGCGCCGCCGCAGCCACCGTCTCGTCTCCGCTTCGCCTCCCGCGCGCGCCGCCTCTTCTGCCGCGCGGCGTCCCGTCGCGCTCTAGGTTGTTCTCGCCTTCCTCTCTCGCCACCGAGATGGCGGTGGAGGGGAGATCGGTGGGGGAGGAGGAGCCGCGGGGGAAGGGACCTGCGGCGGCGGCGCCGGAGCTGAGGCTGAGGCTGTTCGACACGAGGACGAAAGGCGGCGGTGCCGTTCAAGCCGCGGGTGGAGGGGAAGGTCGCCATGTACGTCAGCGGCGTCACCCCGTACGACTACAGCCACGTCGGCCACGCCCGCGCTTACGTCGCCTTCGACGTCCTCTTCAGGTGATCCCCCGCGGCACCGCCCCCGCCCCCGCCGCCGATTGATCCCAGTACGGTTCCGATGGTTTAGCCGCGAGTTTTGGACTTTCGCCGGAGCCGGAGACGACGACGAGGTGCCCGGAGGGCATAGACCAAGTCGATTTCGGACTTTGCCAGTAATCAGCATGGGCTGGAGATGGGCCATTTGGTGATGACGTCACACCAGAGGCCCAAACTGAGATGGAAACATCAAATATGTCTGAACTTCAGTGCCTTCCCCCTATTCGTGAGCCACGCGTAACAAAGCACATTGAGCAGATAATAGATTTGATAACCAAGGTATTGCTTAGCTGCCTGTTATAATGATTATTCCTGTTCAACTATTACAAACAAGGGTAACTGATCGATTATGTTCACTGTCATTAGTCCTTTGCAATGCACATACATTTTCTTATTTTCATAAGAACCAGTTCTAGAAAATACTTGTCTAATCTCTACTGTAGTGGTGATGGCATTGCTCTGATATTTGGCTCGTTTTGCTTGATGTTAAACACCTTTGTCTTATGTTCTTATATGCATTCGGACAGATAATGGACAATGGGAAAGCCTATACAATTGAAGGAGACGTGTATTTCTCTGTTGATAACTTCCCTGATTATCTGAGTTTATCTGGAAGGAAGGTAGACCAAAACCGTCCAGGAACACGAGTCGCTGTTGATGCAAGAAAGCGAAATCCTGCAGACTTTGCATTATGGAAGGTGACATACTGCTTTCACTTTAACCCAAACTTACCCATTTGAGCCTCTTTTCTGTATACTTGATAAACTTGTATTGTCTGCGCAGTCTGCTAAGGAGGGTGAGCCATCTTGGGAGAGCCCTTGGGGTCGTGGAAGGCCAGGATGGCATATTGAGTGCAGTGCGATGAGCGCTCATTATTTGGGTAAAGTTTTTGATATTCATGGTGGTGGAAAAGATTTGATCTTTCCTCATCATGAGAATGAGCTCGCACAAAGCCAAGCAGCTTACCCTGAGAGTGAGGTAAAATGCTGGATGCATTACGGGTTTGTCAAAAAAGATGGCCAGAAAATGGCTAAGGCAGATAAGAACTTCTTCACCATCAGAGATGTAAGAGTTAATCTATCTCTGTTTAGCTGTGAATATATTTGCCACATTCAAATTTCTAACCTGCGCCTTTGAACTTGACAATGCCTTTTTTCTTGTAGATTATTTCTCTGTACCATCCCATGGCTTCAAGATTATTTCTGATGCGTACAGATAGATCAGATGTAAACCACTCTGATACAACTCTTCAGTTTGCATCTGGCCGTCTATATTATATTTATCAGGTATCTCATGTCTGTCAATTTTTCAATTTAGGCTAAACTTTATCTGGGTTATGTTGTATTTGTAGAATTCTTTGTAACTGTTTTATTATAAATCTTACCCAGACTCTACATGATGGTGAAGAAACTGTGTCGTTATATGATGAACACAAGTTGGAAAACTCAATACCGGCTGATGATCAAAAGTTGATCGAAGAGAACCATTCAAATTTTCTTGAGAAAATGTTAGATGATCTGCATACAACGGCTGCTCTTGATCACCTGATGACTAAGAGCAATAAACAACAACCTAAGCGATCTGAAGGCATGTAATAGTAGCTTTGAGTTTTCCGGGCTTTGAACACTGACACTTTTCATCATTGTTGTTGCACAAAATTTTATCTGATTACTTGTTCTATCTGCAGAAATTGCAACAAAAACTAGAATACCAGAAAAAGAAACAGTCACAGAAGCAGCAGCAGCAACAGAAACAACCAGAAGATTATATCCAAGCTCTGGTTGCCTTGCAGAATGAAGTCACGGATAAACTTTCCATCCTTGGTTTAATGCCAATGTCATCTTTGGCTGAGGTAACTTTGTTAGTTTTCACAACATATATACTGTATTTTTTCCAATCAGTGCTTAAGTTTGTGAACATGCTAAATAAATCTTCAATTCAACAGGCACTGAAGCAACTGAAGGACAAGGCATTGAAGCGAGCTGGCATGACTGCAGAGCAATTGCAACAACAAAGAACGCTTGCCAGGAAGAACAGGGACTTCGTGGTGTCTGACCGGATCAGAACAGAGCTCTCTGCTCTCGGGATTGCTTTGATGGATGAGCCTACTGGGACAGTATGGAGGCCATACCGAGGAGGATAAGCTCAAGATGGCGCATGATTACTTCCTCAATATCATGGGTACGCCAGCGCTTCCGATGGCGGCTCTTAACTTGGGTAATATCGGGCTGGCCTCTTTTGAGTTATCAGAGCTTGAAGCGGCAATCTCCGAGGAAGAAGCAAAGAAGGTGATCTTGGAGATGCCTGATGACGAGGCGCCGGGGCCGAACAGTTTCGAGGGATGCTTCTACAAAAGGTGCTGGGAGATTGTGAAGGGCGATGTGGTTCTTGCTTTGAACCTGGTGCTGAACGCAAACTCTCTAACACTTGCATCTCCTTAACACGCCGTCCATTGTTTTGCTACCAAAGAAGGAAGATCCGACACAGTTAGCGGACTATAGGCCAATTAGCCTAATCCATACCTTCATCAAGATTTTCACCAAGATCCTCGCCTTGCGGTTGGCACTGCACATGCATGAGCTCATTGGCCCGGCCCAGTCCGTCTTCATCAAGAAGAGAAGGATCCATGAGAATTTTCTCTATGTCCAGGGAGTGGTAAGGAGGTTGCACCGAACAAAGTGCCTTGCTATGCTCCTAAAGCTTGACATAGCCAAGGCTTTCGATACGGTGTTGTGGGAGTTCTTGCTCGATCTTCTTCGCCATTTGGGGTTTGGTTCTAAATGGCGGGACTGCATTTCAGTACTGCCGGGCTCCTCGTCTACAACGGTCAGCATGAACGGACGCGACACGCAGAGGATCAGGCTGGCTAGAGGGCTGAGGCAGGGGGACCCCCTCTTGCCCCTGCTTTTCGTGCTGGTTATGGAGGCCTTCGCCGTCCTCTGCGCAACCACGGCGCGTAGGGGGGCTCTGAGCCCCCTGGCCGGCGACGTCCTCCCCCTTCGGTCCTCGCTCTACGCGGATGACGCCATCATTTCTTCCATCCTACGACCCAGGATGCGGAGGTGCTTCGCCATTTGCTCAAAACATGGGGGGGCATCCGGTCTAGTCTTCAACTTGCGGAAAAGCTGCATTACCCCAATCCACTGCTCTGAGGCGCAGATTGCAGAAGTTATAGAAGTGCTTGGGTGCCCGGTGAAGCTCCTACCGATCCTCTACCTTGGACTGCCCCTCTCGGTGCGCAAGCCGACCAAAGCAGAGGTTCAACCCATGATGGATCGCATCGCCAAGTGCTTGGCTGGATGGAAACTGAAGCTGCTCTCGCCGGATGCTCGTCTTGCGATCATCAAACATGTGTTGATGGCGCTCCCTCAGTACTTCGCATCAGTCCTAGAACTGCTGGCTTGAGCGGTCAAGGAAATTGAAAAGAAATGCCACGGGTTCCTTTGGAAAGGCGATGAAAATGCGGCGGTAGGAAGCCTAGTCGCTTGGGACAAACTTTGCCTTCCCTTCGACAGAGTGGGTAGGCTTCTAGGATCCAGGAAGGATTGGGGTGCTAGCCCGGCAAAATGGTGGGCTTGGCATCCAGGATCTTCAGCTCATGGGCACGGCACTTATGGGGAATTTTTATCATTTTTAATTTTATTTATTTAAAGATTTGCAAAAATAATTTTTTGTTTCGAAATATTGCAGAACTAATCTCCAATCGCTTTCTGGGAGGGCGAGATTTAAAAATCGCCCTCCCAGAGAGCGATTTTTATGACGTGGCAGACGGTCGTTGGGCGCCGTCTGCCGCGTCGCCGCCTTTTTGCAAAAAAGACCCTTGCCGCCCTCGGCAAGGGCGATTTTTCCCCTCCCCGGGGGGCCGCTTGCCAAAGGGCGGCCGCCCTGGCAATTTTGCAGGCGGTCCCCTTGTCGTCCTTGGCAAGGACGATTTTTGTCGGGCGGCCGCCCTGGCAATTTTGCATGCGGCCCCCTCGCCGCCCTTGCAGAGGGCGATTTTTGCCTAATCTCGCCCTCTGCAAGGGCGATTTTTGGTCTACTCCCTACATAAGCCGAGTTCGTTGACGACGGCATCATTTACAGCGCTCGAGACTCCAGAAAAAAAACAGAGAGAGGGGTGAGGAAGAAGAACGAGAGCGGCGAAGCCCTGTCGGTGTGCATACTCGATCGCAGGTAAATACAATGTCCCGCTATATGTTTGTGTTATTTATTTTGTGTAAATTATTATAAAAAAAGAATATTTTGTGAATATTTGAATAGTTGTTTAGTAGTAAGATCTTGATTTATAAATTAGTGCATGATATAATTTAGGGAGTTTGACCTAGGACGAACCGATTTAGATGAACCTATAGAATATATTGTGATCTATGTCTATATTATTTAAATAGATGTGTAGCACTATGATCTGGATTTTAAAATGTAGGATATATCCTTACCTATGTATACATTTCTTTGTGTAGAATTTTGTTTAATATTTGAATAGATGTGTAGGCTACACATGGACTTACCGCCGGGGGCCCGGTTACCGCCACCTGGCGGTACGGCGGTTACCGCGGTAACCGCGCAAAACCGCGACAAATTTGCAAATTAAAATTTGAATTCAAAAATTCGGGCAAACGGTGGTATCGACCGTGGTTACCGTGCGGTATGGCGCGGTAACCGTGCAGTTTGGCGCGGTTACCACGCGATGTGTGACGGGCGGCACAGTAACGGGTCGGCCCATTTTTTTTTCCAATTTTCAAATTTATTTTTCGTTTTGATCTCAAATTTGAATAAATATTACTCTTTTTTGAGAAATTTCTTCACCATAAAACACTACAAATCAAGCACTACCGTCACTATTTTTTTGTTTATTTTCTTTTTTTTATATTTTTGAATTCGGGCGAAATTCGTTAAATCGTGCCGCGCGGTACGGGTAACCGTACCCCCACGGTACGGGCGGTAACCACGGTAACCGCGCGGTTACCGCCGGTAAATCAAACCCTGTGTGTAGCACTTAGTTATTGATTTATAAATTAAGACATAATTTATTTGATGGAATTTGACCAATTTGGATGAACATATGTTGAAAATAAGTATGATTGGCGATACATCTAGATGAAAAAACCAATTCGGTATATTTTAAGATCTAGAAGAGAGAACATAATGTTATAGAATTTAACTTAGGCACAGATTGATCTAGGCAACATATTCGTATTACGAAATAAACTCAGTTTGAATGTGTTTATCAGGCATAATGGCAAGCAAGGTCATATTTCAGATAGTTCACGGTGAAGGCAATGTTAGATATGGTCAAGATGGTATTGATCTGTCAGAATTTAGTATGAAATCGAAGGGCATCGATAGGCCAGCCGATAAAACATTTGAGTCAGTCTATAGTTGGTTACTACGTGGATTTAAAGTGGATACAAGAGTGAACACAATGTCTCTATCCGTTGTAGTCAGTCGTGCAACGGAAGGATATTATTGGGAACTAATGCCTGTAGATAACACCGAGTCCTGGAGACGTTATGTAGAGATGGCATTTGAAAGGTCCTGGCCCCTTGTTATTTTTGTGACATTGGATGAAATCGATAGCAATGTTACAGTGCAAACAGAGGATGGTGAAGGTCCTAGCAATGCTGTGGAGAATGTTGGACCATCGATGCGAACTGGGGGTAACGAAGCAAGGTTGGAGGAGGCAATAGGCGTGGCGGATGAGGGGGAGAGAATCGAAGCAATTGTTGAGGAAATGGAGAGGGAAGATTCTGAAAATGAGCTGGCGGAGGGCGATGAATCATCGGACGAGGAGGAAGATGTACTGCCCGTTGATTGGACAAAAGCCGATTTCTCTCAACTTGTTATCTCAGAGGGGCAGCAAGCACCCTTTGAATATAAGGATAACAAGGTAATCCAAGGTGCCAGGTATGCGCATAAGGAAGACATGAAAGAGGCGGTGAAACATTGGGCGGTCTCCTTGCATAGAGAGTTTAGGGTGGTGAAGTCTACCAATTGTGTGTATGACGTGAAGTGCACGAAGGATGATTGTCCGTGGCGCGTTCATGCATATAAGGGAAAATGGAATGACTATTGGAAAGTGAGCATTGTTGGTGAGCACACATATTGGTTGCCAGGGGTTGATAAGTATCACCGCAACATTACCTCAGCTTTTGTTGTCGGTGAGATGTACAGCGATGTGGTTTGTAACACGGACTTTGAACCGGGCTCCATTATTAGGCACATTGAAAACAAATTCAAGTATACTATAAGCTACTACAAGGCTTGGGGGGCGAAACAAAAGATTTTAGAGATGAGGTATGGCACATTTGAAGCATCCTATGATAACTTGCCTCGTCTGTTAGGCACCATTGCGCAGAGAAACCCCAATACCTATTATGACATTCAGACCTTTCCGTTGTCTAATGACCCGAGCAAGAGCGTGCTGCAAAGAGCCTTTTTCTCGCTGGGTGCTTGCATCAACGCATTTGTGCACTGTCGCCCTGTGTTGTGCATAGATGGAACCTTCTTGACAGACAAATACAGAGGTCAGATACTAACGGCGATTGGAGCCGATGGGAACAACCAGGTTTTACCTATGACGTTTGCATTTGTCGAGAGTGAGAACACCGAAAGCTGGTATTGGTTCTTGGAGAGAGTTCGCTGCCAAGTCGTGCGTATGAGGCCCAATGTTTGCCTCATTCATGATCGTCATGCGGGCATGTTGAAGGCAATTGACTACCTGCAGAATGGTTGGCCGGAGAGGGGACTTCCAGACAGGTGGCATGATGTTCGGAGTAGGTGGTGCATGCGTCATATGGGAGCCAATTTCTACAAGCAATTCAAGAACAAGCACCTGATGGATTTATTTAAGAGGCTATGTGGTCAAAATCAGGAGAAAAAAATCAATGAGTTGTGGAGGAGGTTGGATGAGCTGACAACAAAGCAAACCGACGAGCAATCTCGTCGGCCACAGGATGACGATCCTCCAGTATCTCTTGGTCCACTACATGATGACCCGCCAACAATGAGAAGAATGTCGGCATCATCAATACATAATTTCTCGCAGTGGATAGAGAATGAACCGAAAGAAAAGTGGTCTCTGTTGTATAACACTGACGGGTCTTGGTATGGTATAATGACAACCAACCTGACCGAGGTGTACAACTGGGTGATGCGAGGAGTGCGAGGACTCACACTGGTCGGTATTGTAGAATTTATCCTTCATGGCACTCAGGCATACTTCAGGGACAGATACAAGAAAATTACCCCTTCGATGCAAGATAACAAAATTGTATTTGGGAGTGTGGTGACAAAGTAAATGCAAGATAAAATAGCAAAAGCTATGAAGCACAGAGTTATTCCCCAAGGTACCCAAGTTCATAGGTATGAGATCATGTGTGTGGATAGGCGAAGGCGCGGCATCAACCGCGTTCAAGCTGTACAGGAATGTGTGCTTCATGCGGACGGCGGTTGCAGTTGTAGCTGCATGAAGCCCAAGCTTAGACATCTGCCTTGCTCACACGTACTTACAACAGCTGGGGATTGCGGCATACTTCCCGATATCTATGTGTCACCCTACTACAGGAAAGAAGCAATATTTCATACATGGAAGGAGGAGATATATGGGTTCGGGATATCTGGATCTTATACAACTATGAGGTCACAGGTGTTCTACATTCCAGATCCGTCGAAGTTAAGGCTGAAAAAGGGCCGGCGTCAGTCGAGACGCATCAGAAACGACATGGACGAGTCGGAGGCAGGGGGAAGGACTCTACGGTGCAGCAAATGCGATGAGCGCGGGCATACTTACAAGAAATGCCCGAAGAATTCGCAATCTCCAACCGTCGCAGGTTCTGGTCTATCTGGACAGGCAACCAATGGCCGCCGTCCATCGGGAGAAGGAACAACAACGAGGCGACCACGTCCTAGGCGTTCTCGTGCGTCGACTACATCATCCGCTGGCGATGCAATGACTTGATTATTCCTGTCAGCTTTTTAGTCTAGCGGTGATCCAATTGATGTAGTATTTATAATGTTGTTGTCATTTGTCATGTGTGTAATATTTATCCTTGTGAGACATGAACTATTGTAATGCTATTGTCATTTGTCATGTGTGTAATATTTATCCTTGCATTTGTCATGTGTATAATATTTATCCTTCTGAGACATTAACTATTGTAATGTTGCTATCATTTGTGTAGTATACCTTTAGCGTTACGAATTACCATTGTAATGAACAATTTGTGTAATGTTTTCTTCGTTATCAATTGTTTATTTGTAATCACTCTTACGTATGCAGGTATGGCGGACGAGACACCGGCTCTCCTCAGTAGGGCACTGGACAGGAGCCACCGTTCGTACTTGTCGACGGTGCAGGGTGCGCAGCTTACCACCTTTCGTCCACGCCCGTCGCGCGAGTTGTTACGTGCCGATCCGCGACACGTTCCATGGTACGATAGAGCTTAATTACTTGATGACTTTTTTTGGCTATTTGGAATGTGGTACTAATGTTGAACTCCACGATACGCAAGTTGCGTGAGGCAGGCCTGATAGCGATATGCAGGCTTGTTGAGGCACGGGCGGACGAGAACGACCCGGCCAAGCGCTGGGATGCGGACCGGTCGCTGCTGGCTGCTTTGGTAGATCGGTGGCGGCCGGAGACGCACACGTTCCATCTCCCCTGTGGGGAGATGGCACCTACGCTGCAGGACGTCGCGTACCTGCTTGGGCTTCCACTAGCTGGGGAGGCAGTCGGCCCAGTGGACGGTGCGGGTGGCTGGAGGGAGGATATCATGGAGCGATTCGCTCTCGTGATGAAGCTACCTGGGCTCCCTGGAGTTGCTCCCCCGAACATGTACACCACCGCCGGGCCTACGAAGGCTTGACTCCTGCAGTTCACAGTAAGTTAACTTATACAATTTTTAGCATTTTTAATTTTTATTTTTTAAAGATTTGCAAAAATAATTTTAGGTTTCAAAAATTTGCAAAACTAATCCCCAATCGCCCTCCCAGAGGGCGACTTAGAGCCTAACTGCAAATTTTCAAACCCTTTGCATCGGTTTTAATTGATTAAAAACTAATAATGCTTAACTAATTACACTTTGTTACTTTCCTAGAAATCTTACGAGTTTTAACATCGTTTGGTTTTTGTTGTAGACCGACCAGCTCCACCCCGACGCCGATGAGTACTCGCTCAGACGGTCCTTAGAGGTGTACCTACTGTGGATGTTTGGCTGGGTGATGCTCACCAGCACCACCGGGCACGCAGTAGACAGGGGCCTGATCCACTACACCCGGGCGATCGCGGATGCGGAGCTAGGGGCCGTGCCGCAGTGGAGCTGGGGTTCTGCAGTCCTCGCAGCCACGTACCGTGCGCTGTGCGAGGCCTGCTGCAAGATGGATCCTGGAGCGATTTTCGCAGGCTGCCCTCTCCTTATTCAGCTCTGGGCAGCTGAGCGGTTCGCGATCGGCCGACCGATTGTCGACACCGCGACGTACGCTTCAAGACCGGTACCGGACCACCTAGCCGACGGGCCGACGATGGGCACGTACTGGTGCCGCCGCAACGTAAGTACAAATTGTTTTCATTTCAAATTTCAGATTGTGTGCGACTGATGTTCTGACGAGTTGGTTCTCCTTGTGTTGCAGCGCCGTTATGCCCACGTCCAGGTCAGACGGAGCTACCCGGAGTTTGTCTTCGAGTTCGACCGTCTGCAGCCTTCGGACATCGTCTAGGAGCCCTACACGCACCACGTGGTCGCGGAGAGAGCACCTCTAGGTCTGTCTGCCTTGTGCACGCGTGACGCGGCGTACTGGTTGACGGTGGTGCCGTTGGTTTTCGACATCTTCGTCGAGCCTCACCGCCCTTACCGTGTAATGAGGCAGTTCGGACTGAGGCAGGGCTTCCCAGTGAACGTACCGATACCCGTCGCGCCCCAGGACCACCAGTGAGTATTTCTCTTTCACCTTTACTATTGTTATGTCGATTACGCGCGGAACGTTCGATGACCATTATGTTCTTTGCAGGTTGACTCGACGGGGACAGCACGCAGGGACACTGTGGGCACCTCGGATCTTGCCGTACGTCGAGGACTGGTTGGTAGCCACCGAGGAGGTGATTGCCGAGGTCCACCCGCACTCGGAGGAGAACTACACTGCCTACCTTCGGTGGTACTTGCCGCGCACACGTGCCCGCGTCACCTTCACCACGGCCGCTCCACAGCTACACCAGGCAGGCGTCAGGGACACCTATCCCATGCACCGTGACCAGGAGTACTTCCTGGGGGTACGTCCATGTTTCTCGTACTTCTTGTTTTCGTACTACGCGGTTGGTACATATGAGACTGACAAACCTAATTAATAATGATTCCCGCAGGTCGACGCTGCACGCGCCATGAACGCCGACATCAACGCGGTGATGCTGAGGTTGGACGCTGGACTGCACTTGAACGACGTTGAGCAGAGGTTGACGTTCGAGCGGATGCAGATGAAGATGCGTTCGATCTTGCGCGTCCTCTCTTGTCGTTCGGCCGTGGACGCGGTACCTCCACCGGCAGCTGCTGTTCCACGTCCACGCGGCCCGACACCAGGATCGACATCACACGGTGCTGGTGCGTCCACAGGTTAGTTCCTTACCTTCTCACTATACGAAACCTTTGCCATGTTATTACAAACTGAATGTCTACTAGGTCCGACGCTGCCGACAGGACACTCTGCTAGAGCGAGTGGATCGTCGATCTCTCGGCCGTTCGCGACTCCGCCCAGCACGTCGGCCTTTGTTCGAGCGAGCGGTTCGTCCGTCCCTCCACCCTTCAGTCAGCCGCCAGGTCAGCAAGCGTCTTGCGATGAGTGCAACAAACGTATTATTTGGGCGGAATGTTGCTTAACTTTTGTCATCTGCAGGAGGATACTACCCGGCGGGGATTTTCCGTTCGGGCGAGTCTTCGTCGCAGGCGGGCGGGCCCGGTGCGGGCGGGTCTAGTGAGGGCGACGACTTCGACGACCTGGAGGGCCCAAAGCAGGACGTTCTCGGCGCCTCTCAGCTTGGTGGAGCACCACCACCACAGAGCCAGGAGCAGCCGCAGCACACGCCCGCACCAGATGTCCGCGCTGGTCGTGCCGTGCCCGCTGAAAGGTTGACGTACTCTCAGGGGCACATTAGGAGGGGTAGGGGTAAGAGGCCTCGCCAGTAGGCTACTAGTGCTACATGTTTGTAATATTTACAGTTAGTAACTTTGTGTTACCTCTTTGTATATAACTCTATTCGATCGCCGCACTCATATGTCACGAAAACATTTCATGTCATTCGCTACATCTACTCAACGAAACGACGAAAAACTTTCAGCGTGTAACAGAGGGCTACGATTGGTCGTTATCAAAGTAAGTGAATGAGAAACACAAACGGAGTACAACAGCGAGAAGGGAAGGGAAAATGGAAGACACGCGAAATAACATTTCAAGTTCGTTAGTTCGCTACACGTTGCGAGTTTACGCAACATTATTCATCGATACACCATACAACTACCAACTCGTGCATACTACTGAGTGCAACGAGGCCACTTTCCCTTCCTCTGCGCATCGGGATTCTCCTCCATTGCTGCCTTCGCTCGCCGCGCACGCTCAAGCTTCCGCTCCCGCTCCTCCCTGTACGCAGCAACACGCCTCCTTTCCGCCTCAGCCTTGTGCTCTTTTTCTGTGGCCTCCTCCTTGCATCTCTGCTCTATCTTCTCCTTGCGCTCTGCATCCCATTGCCGCATGTACTCCAACCGCTCCTTGTTTTGTGGCTTGATGTCGGTGTCAATCCACTGCTCAAAATCACATAGCGGTGGAGGGGTCTGCCACAAATGCAATGTTTACTAATCAAATAAGTTGTTCAATACTGCTTAATACACCAAATAATTATTACAAAACATCAGTTCCTCACCATTAAGTTAATGCGGCGTATCTCAGGTGTTGGCTCAAACTCAAAATTGGCACACATCCAGTATCTTTGCATGTACGTCTCCTCTTCATCGGACTTGGCTACCTTGCAAGGATCACCGCACCAGCACATGGGCACTGGAACACCGCTAGGCAAAGGCAATGGGTTGAAGGCATTTCCAGTCTTCGGGCGATAACTACAAGTCAACAATAAATGAAACACCCTAACCCGTTAATCTAGGATTCCTCATTTCACGCACAACGAATAACACAAAATATCACAGAAACGATTTACGTTACCTTGAGTTGGTAGCTTTTCCACGCCTTGGCATCCTACAGTTTAAAAAACAACTATCAAATATTGTAAACGCCCTTCATACGGTCAAATATAGTACTACTACAAACCAAACATGTGCACAACAAATCTAGCCTAAAATTATTCACACTTCTAAGTGCTACAGATCTACTCACAAATTTCAACATATCTACTCACAGTGCTACAGATCTACTCGCAAAAAATTTAGGGTCCACATCTAAGTGCTATAGATCTACTCACAAATTTCAAATACATGGTAATTACACTAGTATGCGACACAAAATATAACCATACGTCGGGATATTGTACTAACCTGCGATCGAATAAGCACAGCAACAACGCTTCGCGGCTCTTCTCCTTCTTCCTCACCTCTCTTTTTTTTCCTTCAATTGTGACCGGTTGAAATGAGCACCTCCTCGGGCCATTGGGGCTTTATGGGATGCCGACCAAAAATTGCCCTTGCAGAGGGCGCCAAAAATCGCCCTCTGCAAGGGCGGCGAGGGGGCTACCTGTAAATTTGCCGCACCCCTCTATAGTTCTAGTTGCACCTTTTCCATATTCTCATCGAGAACACAAAACTGATCAGCTTTGATGTGTTTCAGTAGCAAATTACAAGGAAATTTGTTTTCTTACAAAAAAAAATACTACAATTTATCTGATACATGTTTCACATTACAAGTCGTTTCGATTTTTTCAAATCAATCTTTTTAAAAGTTTAATCAAGTTTATAAAAAAAAGGCAACATTTATATTATCAACTTAGTTTTATTATATTTAACGTTACATATATTTTGATAGTTTTTAATGTTACAAATGTTGTTATATTTGTATAACCTTACTTAAATAAAGTGAAAATAGTTTAACTTTATAAAAAATCAAAAATCATCCTTTTTAAAGGCGGCCCCCTGCGTAGGCAAAAATCGCCCTCTGTAAGGGCGGCAAGGGGGCCGCCTGCAAAATTGCCACGACAACCGCCCTTTTGCAGGCGGCCCCCTGGGGAACAGTCAAAAAACGCCCTTGCCGAGGGCGGCAAGGGTCTTTTTTGCAAAATTGCAACGACGCGGCAGACGGCGCCCAACGGCCGTCTGCCACGTCGGAAAAATCGCTCTCGGGGAGGGCGATTTTTAGAACTCGCCCTCTCAGAGGGCGAGAGGAGATTATTTCTGCAATATTTCGAAACGAAAAATTATTTTTGCAAATCTTTAAATAAATAAAATTAAAAATGCAAAAAAATCACTTGGGGGTGGGCAAAAATAAACAGGGCACTGAACACTGCACCGAATCGAGCCGAACCAAACTGAAGTCACGTTTTTTTGGCTTTCTGCTTTTCCTTCGGTTCCTATTTTTTCTATCCTCGGTGTTCGGGGTTCTCTTGGTTTCTATCATTCATGAACCGAACAAACCATATAAACCGATCTTAGCCCATTAAATCATTCTCATGCGTGTCTTGGTCCAAGGCCCATAAAGAGAGGTTGAAGTATCGAGGAGCCCAAGTCCTCATTCCCCAAGAAGATGTGGAATTAGGCCTGTGGCTGATGCTTCGATGTTAGCGTGCATGAAAATATCGTCAAGTAGGAGGTGGGTCTAAGATCTGCGTGTATTTTGCTGTGGCGTCATGATATCGCTTCCTTCGGTGGAAACCATAAACTGAGAAAACCGAGCCGAATTAGATCGGTTAATTTGGCTTGGTTTTTTTGCTTATCTGACTGCTTTCGGTTTGTATTAGTAGAAAATCGATTCTGTTACAGATCGAAGAAACCGAACCGCATTAACTCAGAAAACCGAACGCCCACCCCTAACTGCACTATAGACCCATTGGGCGTGGCTTAGCCGAACTGGCGAACTCAGCCGGACCAGTCGTGGGTTAACTTGGCGCCGTCGCTAGACAAGAGGGTGGCACACTGTCTCGCAGCGAGATGCAGGGTTCGACTTGGCAATGGTGAGGGGGCCTCCTTCTGGTTTGACAACGGGCTACCGGAAGGGGGGTTGATCGCAACCCGTTACCTGGCTTTGTTCTCCTTTGTCCTCAACAAGAAAAAATCGGTGGCAGAAGGTTTGAGCTCGAATGCATGGGTCACTGACATCCCGGGGCGGCCTATCCATTCAGGTGTTACTGGAATACTCTGCTCTTTGTGATTTGCTGGCCCCATTGTAGCTCATTGAAGGGACGACAGACGAGGTGGTATGGTGGCCGAAAGCAAGGGGAGATTTCTCTGTCAAGTCAGCCTATTCACTGCTCTCCGTTGGGAGAACAGTCTGCGCCGTAGGCAAGATCACTTGGAAATCCCACGCCCCCGAAAGATGCAAATTCTTCATGTTCTGTGTAATGAAGGGTGCTTGCCTAACCATCGATAATCTGCAACGCCGTGGCTGGCACCTTGCCCCCATCTGCCACCTCTACTCCAATGAAGCTGAGTTCTGTGCTCACATCTTCCAGTCTTGCATCTTCGCTCAAGAGGTGTGGGAGCTTGCTCGGGGTCGCATCGGCCTCCTTTGCTCAAGACCAACTGTGAATCTGTCCTCCTGGTGGTGTGAAGCTCGTAGAGCGATCGCCAAGAATGACAGAAGAACCTTTGATGCGGGCGTCATCCTGCTCACTTGGCTGATTTGGAAGGAACGCAACACTCGAATCTTTGAAGGTTGTGCCTACTCACCCGTCTCGTTGTGTGTGACCATTGAGGACGAATGGGAAGCCTGGAAGGCAGCGGGTTTAGTCACGATGCTGTGAGAGGGGGGGAGGGGGGCGTTGATCCTCAACTGGGGTTAGAAGTTTATTGTAATTAAAAGGTGGGCTGTAGCACGCTCAGCGCGTCATGAGCCTATATACATTCTATCACTCATTCTTAATATATGGCGGCCGGCGTTGTTGGCCCAGCGAAAAAAGTATGGAGGCCATTTGAACTAGAACTAGCTGAAGGATCGTAAAATATAATCTAACTGTCGCCTCCTGTATCTGCTTATGAATGTAAAGAAAAAGGACGAATCCAATATGCATTGCCATTGTTTTACGTAGCTCATAGCATGAATATTTTTGGCCAAGGTGCTCGTCGTAAACAGACCAACTGTAACTTCATTTCGTATTTTCATCATAGACTGTGTCTTGTGCATAATTCCTATAAGTTTCATGCATTCTAAAGAAAGCCTTACCTTAATTTTAAGGGGAAAACGGTATATTTTATTTTTACCCCTAAACTATTTCACGGTTTTGTTTACCTCTCAACTCTTTAAATTGAACAATTCTTCTTAGGAGGGTTTAATTTGCCCGGTTAAAGAGTTAATAAGTTTAATTCGTCTATAATACCTTGTGTCAAATAGTTGAAATAATTCAAGGACAAGTCAGGACTTTTTCTTAGTAATATGCTCGTGCTTTACAACCAGAGGATTGACTGGGTGAGTGAATTGAGAATAAACGGGCTAGGCACATATAATTGCGGATTGAGGAATTTTTCTTAATAATAATATGCCCGTGCTTTGCAACAGGTCAGATGATTTATTGGACGAGTGAATTGAGAATAAACGGGCTAAGCCCATATAATTGTGGATTGACTAGGTGAATGAAATTAAGATAAAATACTGGATCCTATTGTGTTATCCACATATGAAGGAGCAAACGACTAACGACCGTGCACGATGAGAGTAAGATGGAAGAAGTATGATTGTGCTTATAAGAGAGGAACATACATAATAGTTTGGGAGACGACATGGCAAAATGTCGGACAGTGTTTCACTGTATATAAAAAATTGTTCCAGATGTTTCACTATCAAGTAAAAATTGTTTCAACAAAAAAATGTTTCACATGTTTCATTACTGAGAAAAATATTTCATTGCTTGATGAAAAATGTTTCAATCAAATGCAACATTGAAAAAACCTAATTGCAACATTAGGTACTGTATGTGCAACATCAAAGAAGACAAAGAGCCATCATGTAAAACATTCCAATAAAAAGGAGTGAAACACTCTAAGAGTGTGTTCAGGAGGAGGGGCACCCCTTCTTTTCGGCACGCAAAACGAAGCACGTATTATTACATGATTAATTAAGTATTAGTTTTTTTTGAAAAATAAATTAATATGATTTTTTAAAGCAACTTTCCTATGAAATTTTTTTTGCAAAAAACACACCGTTCAGCAGTTTGGGAAGTGTGCGTGCGGAAAACAAGGAAGGTGAAGTTGAGAACCTTAGCTGCCGAACACAGCCTAAGACAACCAAATGCAACAAAAAAAAACAATGTACTAAAACAAAGCCTACCCGTCTCCACCGATGTAGGCTAGTGGCATGACGCGACGACGCACGGGGCGGAGCCTCACGACGGAGTCACGACGACACTGCCGCTGCCGACAAGCTTGGAGCTCTCTCCGACGACAACGCCTTCCGCTCAACCTCGCATGTAAGCCTTCTCGTGACGCCGTAGCCGCTACCGGCGAGCTCGAAGCCCTCTCTGGCAACGACGTCTTCGTCTTTCACCCGCAAGCCTCCTTCCTCGTGGCTCTGTCACAGCCGGCGAGCTCGGAGCCCTCTTCAACGACGGTGCCTTCCACTCCACCCTGTGTGGAGCCTCCTCGCAGCAACGCAACTGCTACCAGCGAGCTTGAGGCCCTATCTAGTGACGCCACCGCCTTCGGCTCCCACCTGCAAGCCTCCTCCTTGTGGCTCCGCCACCAGCGAGCTCGAGACCCTCACTAGAGACGACGCCTCCTCGCGGCGGTGACAATGACGAGTTGCCCAGCATGCCATAGCAGTCTGTCATCGCCCAGCATGCCGTAGCAGTCGAAGGTAGAGGAGGAAGGAGAAAGCGTGAGGGTGATGGTTGGCTTCGTAGGGGAAGCGTGAGGGCGGCGCTGCGACAGCTGTCTTCTTCGCCCCGCGTGAAAGGCAAAGGAAACGAGAGGATAAAAGATAAGTGGTTGCGCTTGGCGTTCGATTTTTTTATCCACACCGGACGTTTGTATAGAAGCGTTTTCGAATATTTTGTTGCCAAGGTCAGTTTGGAGAACAACTTTTCCTCCCTATATCAGTTTCTAGAACCATAATAATCCACCGCAAGGACCACATCAACCCCACCCCAATACTCCGCGTCTCCACCACCAAACAGAGCAGCTGCTAATCGATATAAATCCACACGCTCCTCCTAAATCCGGCTTGACGCCGCCGCCGCCCTCGCAATTAATTAAATCGAATCGAATCAAAGGCGCTAATCCGATCAGACATCGTATTACTGCTCCCGCCTGCCTCTCTGACCGCGACTCCCGCACCGTCGCGCGTCGCTGTCATCACGACGCCCCGGCGACGCGACGCCAAAGCGCCTGAAGAGGCTGGCAAGAGAAATCCAATGATTTGTGCCATTGAATGGCATGAAAAGGGAGATGGCCACTTGATGCGACGACCCGTCATTCTCTTCTCAGCGGAGATAGACTGCTAGTTTAGTTAGGGCGTGTCACTGACTCGCTTTCGTGTCTGCACATTACATTTGGTGATGGTTTCCAGTTGGGTACCGGCCAGGTGGAGTTATGTTATAGGAAAATTGTTTTTTGTTAAAACACTCTGAATTTGTGGCATTTGCTCTGGGGACATTATAGTTTTTGTGGTTTTATTATAGAACACTCTAGTTTTGTGGTAATTTATCAAAAGAATTTGGAATTCCTAACTATTGTGATGGTTTGATGAGATGTGTCAATGTAAAAAAAAATTCTAAGACCCGTAGGGCTTGGAACACATGGTTATCAAAACACAGGAATAACAAAATTCAGGATGAGATCAGAGTCTCCTATCAAAAGAGAAAGATAGACAATGGATTTCTCAAACAGGTTGGACCTCATCTTATAATTCCACTAAAATTCTATGTGTTGAGCTAATCCAAAGAAATTTTATTGAATTTTTGGATAACTATTTCCTTTTGTTTTGATCAAATTCCCTCAAATTTCTCCAAGAATCCATTGTTCGAAAGAAGCCCTGGACAATACTCTCCAACTATCAATGCTCAACTGATAAGGGTTTCTTTGGAACACATATAAATTTTACAGAATTTTCTCACGGATTAGTTCGATTCCTGTAAAAATCCATCAATCCAAAGGAGACTTAAAATTGGAGCTTCCGATGTGTCAGGAGTTACTTCTATTATTTATTAAAAAGAACTTGAAAATGAACTTGCAACTTTTGATTGTAAACCATTTCCATTATCTTAAAAAAAATGAACTTTGCCGCTTTTCTGCTGTTTGCATTGGACGTGTCACTGTCAAAGAAAAAACTGTAAGCACAAAAGCTACTCACAGTGCTCAACTGATAGCTCATACTTTAGAATCTACGAACAAACAGGGTTAGAGCTCATCCACTGCATTTACGCTGCAACCACACGAGGAAATCTAGCTCGAGCCAAGGAGTGACCACTGACCAACGCTAATCAAATCTAGATGGTGTCCCATTCATGGTTGGTGAGCAGTGTCCTGTAGATCGATCATATCGATCTATCGACCGTATTGCCTTGCCTGATTAATGCTGCATCAGCACCGTGTTAATCGGTTGGCATTTTGCAAATCCCAACCGGATGGTACATTGGTACTGCCTACATGCCGGATACTGTCCACAGCAAGGACACTCATCAATGAAGCTCCCGAGGTAGCTGTGCTGTGCTCTTTGTGATCTTGTGAGAATGTGAGTTGCAATTGGTAGAGATTTCTTTACCTTATCATCAGTTCAGCTAACTTTCAGTTTCAGGTACTGATCATAAGTTCAGAACTAACTTTCAGGTAGGGTTCTGTACTTCAGTAAGTTCTGAACTTTTAGGTAGGTACTGTACCTCAGTTGTACTTCTTTTAAAAATATTGGTCTGTGCTTCTGTTCTGATCTACTAGTAGTAGTACTTGTTTTACGCCAACATGCATTCCAGGATTTCTAGTTGAAACTTGATTTCAGCTCTTAGAGCATGAATAATGGTGCGACGTTACCGTCTGAAAGAAGATGTCATGTAGTTTATTTTTCCCTAATGTGGAAGAAAGAAAAACCGGAGAGAGAAAGACGTCGTTTATTGATTAACAGACAATCCAACAGAAAACTTAACACTACCTTTATTTTTTTAATATATAACACCGTTAACTTTTTGATAATCGTTTGACCATTTGTTTTATTCAATTTTTTTTGCAAATATAAAATTATTTAAGTCATGTTTAAAGAATATTTAATGATAAATCAAGTTACAATAAAATAAATGATAATTACATAATTTTTTTGAATAAGGTGAATGATCAAACGTATCTTAAAAAAAATCAACGGCGTCATATATTAAAAATAGAGGTAGTACAATACAATCATCATATATAGTAACATTTATAGAGTTAAGTCATTAATTACTAGTGTAAATCTATTATAGATAACTAAACAGAGTATGAGTTATATTTATATCGTCTTTTTATGATGTGAAAAGATTATATTGATTCCACTACCAGCCGTCTAAACAGTATTCATGCTCTATAAGCTCATACCTATAATCTGAAAATTTTATGCAATTATCACTTGAAAATAACATAACTATCAACGAATTGTACGCTGACCAAGGTAGTTGTACAGTATTAGGATCGTTGGAACCAGGGCATTCGCGATAATCGATCAAGCAAATAAAAGATCGAGATTTATAGTGATTCGGGCCCTCAAGGTGAATAATAACCCTACTCCAATTTATATAGATTATTGATGAAAAAACACTCGGAATACAATAAAGAATAGAACAACTGATTGATTTCGTCAATTAAAGGTTGCTAAGGATGGCCCGACGAGATCTATTTAGCAAATATGACGATGACTTCCTCCGGATTGCTTCTGGGCGTTGGTTTTACTGATTTGTCACTGATTGCCCCTTTTCGACCATGGGAGCCTTGTTTATATAGCAGAGATTACTTTCTCCTCTAAGTAGAACTCGGAGAAATAGAACGAAATACGGTTCAAAAAAATCTTATCTTCATCGACTAAGACTCTGACACCTTCTATTCCAGAAAGATAATTTCCTTTTCTTTCAACCGTATTTCTTTGATTAAAAGATATCTTGTCATATACTATCGGGTATATGGTTCTACCGTATTTCATTAACCCGTGTATAGGAGGTATGTCTTATCCTTGACTTTGAATAACAAAATATGCATGCGAAGAAAAGCAAACAGGGTTGAAAATGATTTGCGGAAAAATCTATGGGGGAGAACTTCCTCCAAAATAAATATGGGTGTGTTTGAGAGGAGGAAAAAAGAAAAGATAGAGAAGATATACAAAACGATATGAGTCAATAGCAACGGTGGATCCAAGAAAAAATAATAGGGTCTGAATACACTAGATAAAGTTATAGCCCCTCTGCATGTATGTATGATAAAAAATTTTAGTGAGGATTTTACGAGGGTTCCCATGGTCTTAATACCAGTAGTAGAGGTTTGAGCCCACGCCGTCTTCATACTAGATCTGTCCTTAATCATTAGTGTATGATTAATTAAGTATTAATCATTTCAAACCTACAAAAATGGATAAATATGACTTTTTAAAAGCATTTTTATAGAAAATTTTATAAAAAAACACACCATTTAATTTAACATTTCGAAAAGCGTGTGTATGAAAAAGGATAAATTTTTCTATGGTTAGACTACAAAGATATTAAAAAGAAAACTTAATTCTCTATGGACTGATACCTAGTAGTCTTTTCTTAAAAGCTACAATGGATCAGTTGAGCCAAAGCTTACTCACCAGTCACAACAACACTTTTACATGAACCAAATGAGACCAAATTAAGATACAGTAACAGTAAGTCAGTAACACTACTTGCAATGCTACTTAAGTAGTACTAATCATGAAAACAAAGCCTTGATGCTAACCATAATGATGACAATTGCCTGACAGAGAAAGACATGCAGACAGAAACCGGCAGCTTTTGATGCAGAGTAGTCCGGGAGTTGGACAGTTGAGTTAATCTTAATCACACACATGTAATGTAACCTCATTCATGCGGCTAGCTCTCATCTAAGATTGTGGCCTGATTAATTCCAACGCGACGCGAAATCGACCATCAATTCATATTATTCATTCCCCTCATTCATGTCAGTCGCTGGCCCATGCCCATCTGTACTTCTCCCGATCTCATGCCCAGCATGAACCAGCCTATATATATACAACCTCCACGAGTTCATCAAACACGTCGATCTTGATCCATCAAGAAATGAGGTGTTCGATGGCGGCAATGGCGGTGGTGGTAGCGATGATGGTGATGGCGGTGGCGCCGGCCGAGGGCGCGAGGGCGTTCTTCGTGTTCGGCGACTCGCTGGTGGACAACGGCAACAACAACTACCTCCTGACGAGCGCGCGCGCCGACATGCCGCCGTACGGCATCGACCACCCGAGCCACCGCGCCACGGGGAGATTCTCCAATGGCCTCAACATCCCGGACATCATCAGCGAACACCTCGGCGCCGAGCCGACTCTCCCTTACCTCAGCCCGGACCTCCGCGGCGCCAAGCTCCTCGTCGGCGCCAACTTCGCCTCCGCCGGCGTCGGAATCCTCAACGACACCGGCATCCAGTTCGTAAGTGTCACTGACTGACTGATCACGATGAGATGCGTTCATGGCGTTCATGGCAGTGTTCTTGCAGGTGAACATTGTGAGGATGAGCAGGCAGCTGCAGTTCTTTGCGGAGTACCAGGAAAGGCTGCGTGCTCTGGTCGGCGCGGCGAGGGCGCGGCGGATCGTGAACGGCGCGCTCGTGCTCATCACCCTTGGCGGCAACGACTTCGTGAACAACTACTACCTCGTCCCCTTCTCCCTCCGCTCCCAGCAGTTTGCCCTCCCCGACTACGTCCGCTTCCTCATCTCCGAGTACAAGAAAATCCTCCAGGTCCGTATACACTACGTCGTCTTCTTCCTCTCGATCGATTCGTCTCTGATGTGTTCGTCCATGGCATGGCATGGCAGAGGCTGTACGACATGGGGGCGAGGCGGGTGCTGGTGACGGGGACGGGGCCGCTGGGGTGCGCGCCGGCGGAGCGCGCGCTGCGTGGGCGGGGCGGCGGGTGCGCGCCGCAGGTGATGCGCGCGGCGGAGCTGTTCAACCCGCAGCTGTCGCGGGCGCTGCAGGAGATGAACGCCCGCGTCGGCCGCCCGGGCACGTTCATGGCGGCCAACTCGTTCCGCGTCCACTTCGACTTCATCAGCAACCCGGCGGCGTACGGGTTCGCCACGGCGAGGGACGCGTGCTGCGGCCAGGGACCCAACAACGGGCTGGGGCTCTGCACGGCCATGTCCAACCTGTGCGCCGACCGCGACGCGTACGTGTTCTGGGACGCGTACCACCCGACGGAGAAGGCGAACCGGATCATCGTCAGCCAGTTCGTGAGGGGGTCGCTCGACTACGTCTCGCCGCTCAACCTCAGCGCCGCGCTGGAGATCGACGCCGCGGCGGAGGAGGCGGCGGCGGCGGCGAGGCGCCGGCGGCAGGGCGCCGTGGCGAGGCTCGTCGGAGACAAGCCGCACGCGTAGCTAGCTGTGCACTGTGGTGCGTGATGTATAATTCGTGCACGTGTGGTTGTTCGGTGGGTGCTGAGTAACCTATAGCACCAGGGAATTAATTGGAAGCTAATAATTTCGATTTTGCTAATTAATTTTAGAGCGTCTGATATTTCGGATCTACTACTCTTTTTCTTTGTCCAACTGTTTGAAGAGGTGGTGTTCTTTTCTAATAAAAATAAAAGTGAAGTTTGGGCACGAAAAAAAAATCATTAGCACATAATTAATTAATTTTTAATTAATATAAAAATTTAAAAATAAATTTACTTAATATTTTAAAGCAAATTTTATATCAAAAGTTCTCGTACAAAATGTACTATTTATCAATTTGAAAAACGTGCTAATAAAAATTGAGGTAAAATAGTTAGAAAAAAGCACCACCTTAGAACATTCGTTTAATTTTTCCAGTAATCTTTACGTTATCAAATCGATTAATTTACACAGTTGCCAAGAGGAAAGAAATGGTGCGCGCACGATCGTGTGTGTCGCCGTGTTGCTGGCGCGGCGCAATCGAAACGAGCGGACGCACCGGGCGAGGGAAACCGAGCAAGTCGTTGTAGGCTCGTAGTTGGGCCTAAGGCTATGGGGTGATGTAATATATTGTGAGGAAAAAGTCTAATTTAAGTCTTTTTTAAATACAGGTAGGGTCTTATTCTTATCTCTCAACCAGTCAATTGTAAAATTGTATAACGACTCCTTCAACTATTTAACTATTCAAAATGACTCCCTTGATAGTATTGACGGTGGTCTTGCGAAGAGGCTTCTTGTTTTTTGCGTGGTCTGTGGACATGCTGATGATCGTGCTGCTTAGACCAAGGCGGGAAACAATCTTGTAGCTGTGAGCCTGCTTCCAAGGCCAATGCGGAAAATATTGGGCCGGAGTGGGCCGTGTAATGTAATGGCATGCAAGGGTGTGTTCGTTTCTGTGTGTTAGGAACTCATTTTCTCTACACGAAAAACGAAACGATTTGTTAGCACATGATTAATTAAGCATTAATTTATATTTTTAAAAATAAATTAATATGATTTTTTAAAACAATTTTCGTATAGAAAATTTTTACAAAACACACACTGTTTAGTAGTTTGAAAAGCGTACGCGCGAAAAACGAGAGAGATGAGTTGAGAAAGATGAGGGAAAAACACAGCCTAAGCCTCGTTGGCAAGAGAAAGAGACAGATAGTGTTTGTTGGTGAGAGGTCGATACAAATAGTATCATGCTTCCTCACAATTAATGATAATAATAATAATGTGTTTAGATGTAAAACTAAGAAATGGTAAGTTGGTGATGTTGATAATAATAATGTGATTATATGTAAAACTAAGAAATGGTAAGTGTTAACAAACGTATTCTATCTGGGATAGATAGGTAGAGTCAGTTTGGTTAGATAGAGTTAGTTAATCTTATAAGGGTTGTTTCCTCCAGATCATGTATCTTATCTTTCTCTTTCTGTTGTATCTTATCATCTCATTTGTAAATGCCATGCCGGAGACTGTTCCCGTGCAATATAAACACGCAACCGTGGAGCCGAGAGGATTCACATTCGATTCATTTCACTTGATATGATATCAGAGCTAGGTGCCCTTACATCCATGGCATCCTCATCTGCATCTGGCGCCATGGCGCCATCGCTAGCGCATCCCGTCACTGAGAAACTTTCTCGCAGGAACTACCCGTTGTGGAAGGCACAAGTCCTGGCCGCGCTCCGAGAAGCGCAGATGGCCAGCTACATCGACGGCTCCAAGAAGGAGCCAGAACTGACGATCATCATCAAGAAGGGAGACAAGGAGGAGCGAGAGCTGAACCCAGCCCATGTAGAGTGGGTTGCCTAGGAACAACAAGTTTTGAGTTATTTGCTGCTTTCTCTTTCACGTGATGTTCTTGTTCAGGTTGTCTCCCTCAACACTGCCGCCAACGTCTAGGAAGCCGTCGAGGGCATGTTAATGTCGCAATCTCGTGCGCGTGTCATCAACACGCGCATGGCGCTGGCCACCACCACCAAGGGCAACATGTCGATGGCTGCCTATGTGGCCAAGATGCTTGGGCTGGCCGATGACATGGTGTTGCCCGGCAAGAAGCTCAATGATGAGGACTTGGTGTCCTATATCTTGGTGGGGCTGGATATCGAGTTCAACCCGCTGGTGTCTTCTGTTGCCGCAAGATTGGAACCGATCAGTGTAGGTGAGTTATACTCCCTGTTGGTCAGCTACGAGCAGCGCATGGAACTGCTCCAAGGGTCGACACAGTCATCGGCTAACTCTGCCTCATGAGGCGGGCGCGACGGAGAAGGAGATCAACGCGGTCGCGGACGTGGGCGCGGCTTCGTGCCTGGTCGCAGCTGAGGTGACTTCAACAACAATCGTTCCCAAGGGAACAATGACTCCGGTTATGTGTAGCGACCTAAGTGTCAGCTGTGCGGCAAAACCGGGCACACCGTGGTGAAGTGCTTCAAGCGCTTCGACGTGTCTTACACTAGAGAAGTGTGAGCCCCCGGTTTTGTATACCGGGAACCCCATGTGTATTACAATACCATTCCCTGAATCAGTAGATGGTACACACATGGTACAGTTGTATATCTCAAGCTGACATCGTCTTACAGGTCTTACAAATGGCATGCATATGCATACACACGGTTAGCTAGTTGCATGCATGTGGGTTGCTTGCATGCATGCATATGCATACGCACGACTAGCTAGTTGCATGCATGTGGGCTACTTGCATGCATGCATGCACACGTTCGGCCCGCTAGCTATATGGCGTATGCACGGCCGGCTGTGATGCGGCGATCGCTGCGAAGGACGGTCGCGCAAGGAATGGTTACGGTGTCACGTCTCACGACGCCACCGTGCCGCGGTAACGACGGTAGACGAGAAATGCGGTAAGGAAACGAAAGCAAGAGGAAGGGCAGGAGGGGAGCTCACCTTGCGGCAGCCGGGTAGCGGCGTACCGACCGACGGTCCTCGCACGAACTACGGTCGTCGAGGTACTGCCTGGGGCCGGTCGACCCGCGGATCGTCCTCGCCCACCACGTGTTCGCTCGGCAACAAACGAACACACAGCGTTAAGGAATAAATGTTAGCGGATTAGTGCAAGTTAGGTGTCAGGGGTCAGCGAGTTAGAAGTCAGCGGGTTAGTGAGTTAGAAGTCAGCGGGTTAGTGAGTTAGAAGTCAGCGGGTCAGATGTTAGGGATTAGCCGTTCGATAAGTCAGTCGTTCTCGGGTTCAAATGACGGCGCGGCGGCCTATCCGTCCTCTTGCTCAACTGAGGCCCAGCCGAAACCGGCCGCGGCGGAGCAAGCGGAGAGATGGCGGCGTGTGCGCGGAAGGGTGTGACTGAAGAGAAAGAAAGCCAGGAGGAGGAGAAAAGAGGATGGAAAGGGACGGGTTGCATACTGGCTATGGTTGCCCTTATATAGGCTTCACCGCACGAGCTCGTCTTAAATGGCCATGAAGACAGGGACGGGGCAGTTGCAGCGGCCGCGCGGGTTGGCGCGTATACTGCATAGGCTGTTGCATGCATGCTAGCTTGGGCCGACTAGCTGCTTGCATGCAGGCATACGCATAGCTAGCTAGTTGCATGGTGCTTGCTCGTGGCTGGCTTGCCTGCATGCACGCGCATGCACAACTAGCTTGCTGCATGGCTGCGGCGGTGCGAGGTGGCGGCCGGTGCGTGGAATGGCCGGCAAGCTCGCCGGTGTGACGGGAGCGGAAGGCGCAGCCGGTGGATGTCGCAGCGGCCTCGTCGTAGCGGCGCGGCGTGCGGCGACGTCGTCGCCACCGAAAACAGTATGGGGGGAAGAATTAGACTTTATTTTTACTACCAACCTAATAGGAATGAAAGGGCTCGGGGAGGCAACATGGACTTTCCCAGAAAAAGCCCAGCAGGAAGGCCACGGTAGAGGGAGTGGAAATGAACTTGTTTTGCGGAATGGGTTGGGCTAACAGAGGGAAATGTGGCCCAAAGAAATAGGATGTTCGAATATTTTCTTTGGGATATGAAATTTGGAACTTTCAAGGGGGTTTGGGATAGAATTTGTACAGAGGACAACCTTTTCGGTAAAAGGATTTAATCGAGATCTTTTGGCACAGATTCCAGACACACACAAATAAACAATAAACAAGCAAACTAAAATTATGCCTGAGGACTAGACTTTGTCTGAGGAGGTCATATCCTGAAAATAGCCTATTAGGAATTTATATTTCGCAATTAAGGTTTCTAGTAAATATTTTACCAATAGACATTATTTTGCAAATAATTTCCAAAAGCTTATCACTCTATATAAAGGTGCATAGAAAATAATCAAAGCTATTTCTTTAGTGGAACAATATTTGTTTTAATAAACTATCCCTTAATGGGTTTTATCCAAAATGGTGATACATTTAGATATATAGCTTTATTTATAAAGTAAATATGCTCGAGGGTTTTTGTTTTTCGAAAATAATTGGCATATGCAAATCATAGCTCCTTGAATGAATAATATTTGAAATCAAATATCGACGTATCCTCAGACGTTCGTCTATTAGCCCACGTGTAAACGAAAAACGACAGATCGAATTGAGTTAGTTCAGGCATGAATGTATTTTGAAAAAGATTTTTTTGGTTATTCTGAATTTTTAATTCCGTATTCCAAAGTCGAAATATTCAGGATGTTACAGTAGCATAATAACATCATAAACTTCATCATCATATTATGCTTGCCCCATTCATGGCAGCAAGAAACACGTTTCATTTTCAGCCCACACCGGGCAAAATCATCATCATAATCATCAGAACTCAGCACATTTCACCTCTCCGATAGTCCATTTTCATAAATACATTTATAAATCACAAGTCTATACCCATGACAATTCACTATGTCGCTCATGACCGTGAGCACGGCTAATCGATTAGTTTTAGACTCTGCAGAGTTTGTACAACTTTACCTACATGATGTGAATCGCTCTAGTTTGTGTAGGATCGAAGAACACAACTAAGCCAACCAGAGGGGGGGTGAATTGTTGTAGTACCCAAAAACCAAATCTTTTAGCGGAATTAAAGTTACCCTCAAATCGATGTAGATCGGTCTGACCGAAGTAGA
>BDMV01000006.1:2844792-2900114 GCA_008326285.1 Oryza officinalis | reverse complement strand
CCGGCACCACCTCCTTTGAACACCTTAGGACAGTGGACGGTGAAGTCTGCTCGTCCTTTCATGAAGCTGCAGAAAAAAGGGGTCTTATCGAGGCAGACAACACATTAGATGAGTGCCTTACTGAGGCTGAGGTGTTCCAAATGCCATCATCGTTACGGAGGCTCTTTGCCACGATATTGGTCTTTTGTGAGCCAAGCGACGTACTTGGTCTATGGAACAAGCACTTGGAGGGAATGTCGGATGACTATCGTCGTTCCCACACGTGCCCACGTACAATTGAGCAGATGGTGCTTTTGGACATTAGAAATATGCTCCAGTCGATGGGAAAAGAAATAACGTCGTTTCCTCTACCCGAAATTGATGAGTCGTACGACACTATATGCAGCGAGCCTAGAGAGATCTTTGAGGAGTCTACAATCGAGGTGGATCATGAGCACATGGATTTGTCAAGCTCACTCAACCCTGAGCAAATATGTGCTTATGATGAGATATTATCCGCTATTGAGGGCGGACAAGGAGGCCTCTTCTTCGTAGATGGCCCTGGAGGTACTGGAAAGACTTTTTTATACAAGGCTCTACTTGCTACTATTCGTGGTCAGGGAAAGATAGCCGTTGCAACTGCGACGTCTGGTGTAGCTGCTTCCATCATGCCTGGCGGTAGGACTGCCCACTCAAGATTCAAGATCCCACTGAATATTGATGATGGAGGGGTATGCAGTTTCACAAAGCAGAGTGGGACAGCTAAACTTCTCCAGAGAGCTTCCCTAATTATATGGGACGAAGCTTCTATGACAAAACGGCAAGCAGTTGAGGCCCTAGATAGAAGCATGCGCGACATCATGGACCATCCTGATGTGCCATTTGGGGGGAAGACAGTTGTGTTCGGCGGAGACTTTAGGCAGGTACTCCCTGTTGTTCGGAAGGGAACGAGACCTCAGATAACCGATGCAACACTACGTAAGTCCTACCTTTGGGATTGTATGCGCCAATTAAGGTTGGTTACAAATATGAGAGCGCAAAATGACCGATGGTTTGCCGAATTTCTTCTTCGCGTTGGCAACGGCATAGAGGAGGCATGTGATGATGGCTACATACGGCTTCCAGATGAGATATGTGTGCCATGCACCGGGAATGATGACGACCTCAACAATTTAATAGATAATGTGTTTCCGATGCTTGATGCTAATCTAGCCGACCCAAACTACATCACATCTCGAGCCATCTTGTCAACACGGAACGAGTATGTTGATCAGATAAACATGAAGATGATCGATCGTTTTCGAGGGGAGGAGATGTTATACCACAGCTTCGATCGTGCCGAGGATGATCCTCACAACTACTATCCTCCTGAATTCTTAAATTCATTAACCCCTAATGGATTGCCTCCGCACATACTAAAGCTTAAAATCAATTGCCCCATTATACTTCTGAGGAATATTGATCCTGCCAACGGACTCTGTAACGGGACGAGGTTGGTGGTTCGAGGATTCCAGAGAAACACTATCGACGCCGAGATAGTGCTTGGTCAACATGCTGGGAAGAGGGTGTTCCTTCCTAGGATACCCCTATGCCCCTCCGACGATGAGATGTTCCCATTTCGTTTTAAGAGAAAGCAATTCCCGGTCAGACTTAGCTTTGCCATGACCATTAACAAGGCGCAAGGCCAGACCATTCCAAATGTTGGCGTGTACCTCCCTGACCCGGTGTTCTCTCATGGTCAGTTGTATGTTGCATTGTCTAGAGCAACAGCAAGAATGAACATTAAGATCCTTGCGGTACCAAGCAAGGACAAGAGCCATCGTTCCATGTCTCGTGGGACGTACACAAGGAACATTGTATATAGAGAGGTTCTCACGTCATAGAGGTACTGATTTCGGAGCTAGCACCACTGTAGTATGTTGCTTTGAACATCAATCTCTGAGCTAGCATGCAAGTAGCTAGCTTTTGCCGTACCAGCACTATATTTATGTGCTGATGTTTGTTTTTACCTAATTTCAGATGTAAGATATATATTAGCACTTAGCTTTCTACGCACTTATGATTTCCTGTAACATAACCACATAATTTGTATTATTCTGGAAATATCAGTTGAATTCATAACACTATGGAAATGTTTGTGTCATGCGATGGTCTCATTTGTGAAGTGGTTCACAATTTATGTCTAACCGGTTGAGCAGCCCATGATATGGCCAGTGAGAAAGACAACTGGGAACCATCTCGAATTACCCTCCCCACCTGATCTGCTTAAACTAGCATGACCAGTCCACCCGTTCTATCCAAAACCACCTTGGAAACACCATAGAGAGGGATGGTATGACATTGAAGACACGCACCAACCACAGGACGATTCGAAATGAATCCCGCAGATCCAGAATCCCAGAAAATCCGGACTCGCCCCTTCCCAAGCAATGCTAATGGGAACCCAGCTGATGGGATACAGAAACCACCGACAAAATTGTGCCTATAAAAGGAACCCAAGGCAACTTCGAAAAGGGCAAACCCCCCTCTTGAACTAAGCCAGTCAAAAAAATCTTAGCCCATGGAAAACCCTAACGGGTATGCCCAACAGTTGAAGTACCTACTCCAGCAAGTGGAAAAGCAGGCGCCACAAATTAATAAGAACTTATTTAGTCTAAGACAGGACTTAAGTGAAAAACCATAGGTACTAAAATAGAAATATTAAATGGATATAATATAAAGCTGCCCATGAGACGGTCAGTCAGAAAAACAACTGGGAACCATCTCAAATTACCCCCAGCCGATCTGCTTAAACTAGCATGACCAGTACACCCGTGCTATCCAAAGCCACCTTGGAAACACCAGAAAAAGGATGGTACGACACCAAAGGTACGCACCGACCGTAGGACGATCTGAACCGAACCCCACAGATCCAGAATCCCGGGAAATCCAGACTCGCCCCTTCACAGGCAGTGTTAATGGAAAACCCAACTGCTGGGATTGAGGAACCACCGACAAATGGTGCCTATACTCCTTTATACGTTTACAAGCGTGGTGTCCGTTCCGCTAGGACCACCACCTCTACCATTGACAATCAGGGCCCACGAAGTCAGTGGAACAGCAGGCGCCACAAATTAAGAAGAACTTATTCAGTCTAAGACAGGACTTAAATGAAAAACCATAGGTACTAAAATAGAAATATTAAATGGATATAAAGCCACCCATGAGACGGCCAGTCAGAAAAACAACTGGGAACCCTCTCAAATTACCCCCACCCGATCTGCTTAAACTAGCATGACCAGTACACCCGTGCTATGCAAAGCCACCTTGAAAACACCAGAAGAAGGATGGTACGACACCAAAGATACGCACCGACCGTAGGACGATCCGAACCGAACCCCACAGATCCAGAATCCCAGGAAATTCGGACTTGCCCCTTCCTAGGCAGTGTTAATGGAAACCTAGCTGATGGGATACAGGAACCACCGACAAAATGGTGCCTATAAAAGAAACCCAAGGCAACTCCGAAAAAGGCACACCCCCTCTTGAACTAAGCCAGTTAGAAAACCCTTGGCCCATGGAAAATCCTAACGGGTATGCCCAACAGCTGAACTACCTACTCCAGCAACTAGGGTACTTCGAGGAGCCAGTCTACTGCAGTGAACGGATCACCCGGGGATCCCTGGAGAGCTGGAAGGTGGAAATCTTCCTCCGCTTCCAGGGAGATGGAGAAGAAGTGGTCGCTTTCCGGACTCGCCATCCCCGGATCACCCTTGCGGCTGCCGTTCAGGACGCGTTCCGTGAAGTCCTTCTGCAGCTTTGCGGGATTAGCATTCCCTTGGGTATAGCCAACAACTTTGGCATGCACCCGTACCGCGAAGGAGACGACAACCGGTGCCGCCTCCGCCCGACTAGAGAGCCCCAAGGGAGCAGGTGCACCCTTCTCTCCGAGCTAGCCAACACCACCGAGAATTCCTACGAGCAAGTTCTTGAAGAACTTGATGAACTTCAGGATCGATACGTCGATCTGGAATCCCGCTATCGGCGCCTAGCTCTAGAGCACACAACCTTACAGCTCTTACAGGCGTCCACGATAGCCCGCAGGATCCAGAGCGGGAAGATGGCTAGGCTCCGTCGGAAGCCCCCGTTGGAAGTTGATCCCCTCTCGCCCCCACCATCACCATGAGAAGGGATGTGCATAGGCCCTGTTAGGCACTACCCAATCCAGTAATAGTAGTTCCCTTCCCCTTTCCAGAGATGTATTACCTGGTACCTTGTTGTAAAAGAAAATTGAATATGCAGTAATGCAATCTCTTGCCCTAATGACTTAGTGGTTCAGAAATGACTGTCCGTAACCCCCCTTAGGCTGAAGTGCCCTTCTAACAGGAAGCCATTTATTGATTAAGAATGGATTATCCTGCTGAATAAAGAGGATGCCCAAACCTAAAAGGGCCTAAGCATGTTGAGAAAAACCAGAAATCCTACATTCACAGACAACACAAGTCAGGCACAAGTATCAATCAGAGGCAACCATACTTACGACACAGAGGCAGAAAGATTAAAATAGAGATCATGTAAGTTGATACATAAGGGATACACGCCAAGACTTGGCAACCATTTCATCAATTATCTACTCTAGCAGCGCTTTCAGAGTAAAAATAAAAACGATCGGTGCCAACACAATGAGGAGACAAACCGCCACACATAAGTGATCAGAGTGGTCATCCTTGATTAGATCTTGCCACCATTCCCAGAGCAGGACCACAGGGTGAACCATCCAAGCTAAGACGGTGAAGATGGTTGCCCCGACAAACTGCAGACTAGACCACACCCAGCGCAAAACAGTGGCCAACCCTGCCAGGAAGGTTTCCCCTCGACGGGAACGCTTAGGCACCACCGCCCCAGCGCCCCCGCCAACGGCAGCGCCACCCGTCGCCTGCGCCGATGGAATAGCTCGCTGCTGCACCTCGATCTCCGGCACCTCCGTTCCCAACCGCCGGCGAAGTAGGCCCCCGCCAGCAGCCCCTTGTCCCACATAGCCTTCGGCCTCTCGACGGCGAGCACCTCGCTCGCCGCCATTGCCGCAACCACCAATGTCGGCCCTCCTCTCCATTTTTCCCCTCACCCAAGCTACAGCACCTCCACTCACCCTCTCCACTCTCTTGCCCGCGTGCTCCACAAAAGCAGGCCAAGGAAACCGTGCCTAGACCCCCCCACCTCTCCCCTCAATTTAAAGGACGTGCCCGATGAGACGGGTACACGAGGCAAACAGAAAGTGTGTGAAAAAACCAGTATAACGGCTGAGTAACCACACTCAACCAGGTTGATTGCCATGAATAACTGTCGTAACCACTGATTGCAACCATTATTGGACCACATTGAACAAGAGCAGGACCGATCAACTCCAGTATCGACAGCAAATAATCTATTCAGTAGGTGGCACCTAAGTTCAAAAATTTTAAGCGCCAAACAAGGCTGTCAAGGAATTTTCTATTTGGTATACGTTTGCAAATTTACGGTGAGCTACATAGTTGCACATATTGATGAACAATTGATATANGACACCAAAGGTACGCACCGACCGTAGGACGATCTGAACCGAACCCCACAGATCCAGAATCCCGGGAAATCCAGACTCGCCCCTTCACAGGCAGTGTTAATGGAAAACCCAACTGCTGGGATTGAGGAACCACCGACAAATGGTGCCTATACTCCTTTATACGTTTACAAGCGTGGTGTCCGTTCCGCTAGGACCACCACCTCTACCACTGACAATCAGGGCCCACGAAGTCAGTGGAACAGCAGGCGCCACAAATTAAGAAGAACTTATTCAGTCTAAGACAGGACTTAAATGAAAAACCATAGGTACTAAAATAGAAATATTAAATGGATATAAAGCCGCCCATGAGACAGCCAGTCAGAAAAACAACTGGGAACCCTCTCAAATTACCCCCACCCGATCTGCTTAAACTAGCATGACCAGTACACCCGTGCTATCCAAAGCCACCTTGGAAACACCAGAAGAAGGATGGTACGACACCAAAGATACGCACCGACCGTAGGACGATCCGAACCGAACCCCACAGATCCAAAATCCCAGGAAATTCGGACTTGCCCCTTCCTAGGCAGTGTTAATGGAAACCTAGCTGATGGGATACAGGAACCACCGACAAAATGGTGCCTATAAAAGAAACCCAAGGCAACTCCGAAAAAGGCACACCCCCTCTTGAACTAAGCCAGTTAGAAAACCCTTGGCCCATGGAAAATCCTAACGGGTATGCCCAACAGCTGAACTACCTACTCCAGCAACTAGGGTACTTCGAGGAGCCAGTCTACTGCAGTGAACGGATCACCCGGGGATCCCTGGAGAGCTGGAAGGTGGAAATCTTCCTCCGCTTCCAGGGAGATGGAGAAGAAGTGGTCGCTTTCCGGACTCGCCATCCCCGGATCACCCTTGCGGCTGCCGTTCAGGACGCGTTCCGTGAAGTCCTTCTGCAGCTTTGCGGGATTAGCATTCCCTTGGGTATAGCCAACAACTTTGGCATGCACCCGTACCGCGAAGGAGACGACAACCGGTGCCGCCTCCGCCTGACTAGAGAGCCCCAAGGGAGCAGGTGCACCCTTCTCTCCGAGCTAGCCAACACCACCGAGAATTCCTACGAGCAAGTTCTTGAAGAACTTGATGAACTTCAGGATCGATACGTCGATCTGGAATCCCGCTATCGGCGCCTAGCTCTAGAGCACACAACCTTACAGCTCTTACAGGCATCCACGATAGCCCGCAGGATCCAGAGCGGGAAGATGGCTAGGCTCCGTCGGAAGCCCCCGTTGGAAGTTGATCCCCTCTCGCCCCCACCATCACCATGAGAAGGGATGTGCATAGGCCCTGTTAGGCACTACCCAATCCAGTAATAGTAGTTCCCTTCCCCTTTCCAGAGATGTATTACCTGGTACCTTGTTGTAAAAGAAAATTGAATATGCAGCAATGCAATCTCTTGCCCTAATGACTTAGTGGTTCAGAAATGACTGTCCGTAACCCTCCTTAGGCTGAAGTGCCCTTCTAACAGGAAGCCATTTATTGATTAAGAATGGATTATCCTGCTGAATAAAGAGGATGCCCAAACCTAAAAGGGCCTAAGCATGTTGAGAAAAACCAGAAATCCTACATTCACAGACAACACAAGTCAGGCACAAGTATCAATCAGAGGCAACCATACTTACGACACAGAGGCAGAAAGATTAAAATAGAGATCATGTAAGTTGATACATAAGGGATACACGCCAAGACTTGGCAACCATTTCATCAATTATCTACTCTAGCAGCGCTTTCAGAGTAAAAATAAAAACGATCGGTGCCAACACAATGAGGAGACAAACCGCCACACATAAGTGATCAGAGTGGTCATCCTTGATTAGATCTTGCCACCATTCCCAGAGCAGGACCACAGGGTGAACCATCCAAGCTAAGACGGTGAAGATGGTTGCCCCGACAAACTGCAGACTAGACCACACCCAGCGCAAAACAGTGGCCAACCCTGCCAGGAAGGTTTCCCCTCGACGGGAACGCTTAGGCACCACCGCCCCAGCGCCCCCGCCAACGGCAGCGCCACCCGTCGCCTGCGCCGATGGAATAGCTCGCTGCTGCACCTCGATCTCCGGCACCTCCGTTCCCAACCGCCGGCGAAGTAGGCCCCCGCCAGCAGCCCCTTGTCCCACATAGCCTTCGGCCTCTCGACGGCGAGCACCTCGCTCGCCGCCATTGCCGCAACCACCAATGTCGGCCCTCCTCTCCATTTTTCCCCTCACCCAAGCTACAGCACCTCCACTCACCCTCTCCACTCTCTTGCCCGCGTGCTCCACAAAAGCAGGCCAAGGAAACCGTGCCTAGACCCCCCCACCTCTCCCCTCAATTTAAAGGACGTGCCCGATGAGACGGGTACACGAGGCAAACAGAAAGTGTGTGAAAAAACCAGTANCTGAAGAGAAAGAAAGCCAGGAGGAGGAGAAAAGAGGATGGAAAGGGACGGGTTGCATACTGGCTATGGTTGCCCTTATATAGGCTTCACCGCACGAGCTCGTCTTAAATGGCCATGAAGACAGGGACGGGGCAGTTGCAGCGGCCGCGCGGGTTGGCGCGTATACTGCATAGGCTGTTGCATGCATGCTAGCTTGGGCTCGACTAGCTGCTTGCATGCAGGCATACGCATAGCTAGCTAGTTGCATGGTGCTTGCTCGTGGCTGGCTTGCCTGCATGCACGCGCATGCACAACTAGCTTGCTGCATGGCTCGCGGCGGTGCGAGGTGGGGCCGGATGCGTATGGAATGGATGGCAAGCTCGCCGGTGAGACAGGAGCGGAAGGCGACAGCCGGTGATGTCGTAGCGGCCTCGTCGTAGCGGCGCGGCGTGCGCGTGCGGCGACGTCGTCGCCGAAAATAGTATGGGGGAAAATTAGACTTTTATCTTTTCCAACCTAATAGGAATGAAAGGGCTTGGGGAGGTAACATGGACTTTTTCCAGAAAAAGCCCAGCAACAAGAAGGCCATAGTAGAGGGAGCTTACGTGGACTTTTTGGAGTAAAACTAATTTTGGTTAGAGTGAAAATCCTGGGACAAAGACCAGAAGATCAGAGGAGTAGAAAAATTGGTAAATTTCAATAAAAGTTTGGCACTAGCATAAAACAAAGAACTGCCAGCATGATGCAAAAATTTAAACATGAAACAGAAATGATTTTTGATCGGTGTATTTTTATTTAGGAATTTCCCCAGGGTGTTACAGCCTCTCGTGCCGACAAGAATCAATCGATACTTTTTCACTGCTCCGGCCGGATGAGACGCACTTTCTAATCCGTGTCGTTGAGAAGCACTCACTTAGATGTTTCTAAAGTCTTAAACTAAAATCAAATGTGAAAAACAACTGGCTTTCCCTTGAAGCTTGCATTAAACACTTAATTCCCCTGACTTGCTGAGTACTCCTGTACTCACCCTTGCTCTATATAATTAAACCCCCCCCAGTTCTCGAAGATGAAGAGGTGGACCCTGCTGATGAAGAGTTCTCCCAGGAGCAAGCAGACTTCAAGCAGTAGTAGGGTTTCGGCCTTCCCCAAGGCTTTGCTTGTGGCTTAGGGCTAGTCTCCGCTTTCCGCTTCCGCCTTTTTGTAATGCTGTTGTGAACTCGGGTTCTGTCCGCAGTTCCAACCTTTGTTGTAATCCTGCTCTTAATAAAGAGACCGCTGTGGTTGTGATATTCAGTCTTCCTGTTGTACCAGCGCTATTTCCTGGGACTGGTACAGGCATACAGGTCAATCTGGACCGCTCTATCCTGGTCTCCGCCCGGGGCCAGTTTGGGGCGTGACAATTTTATTGTAGGTTTTTATAAAAAATAATTATTATCGTTACAGGGTATTTTCATTTTTTAGTTTCCACTGTTTGGGTGTGGCTGGGAATTGGATATGCAATCTTGCTGGATTGAGGGGTGGATTGAGTGCTACGCGAAATTACCAAATTACCCTTACTATTTGGACACATAGCTATGCTGTCTACTCATTTACCACAGCTCGGAGGGGCATTTTGGTCATTATTCTAGAAACATATCCTTTTCCAAACCAACCAAACTACCACCACATCGACGTCATCCTCCTCCTCCTCCCCTTGCCAGCGCCGGTTACCTCCTCCTCCCTTGGTCGGGGCCATCCTCTTCCCCCCCGGCCGGCGCCATCCTCCTCCTCCTCCCCCTGCCAGCGCCGGTCTCCTCCTCCTCCCCTCCTCCCCCGGCCGGCGCTGTCCTCCTCCTCACCCGGCCGGCGCCATCCACCTTCTCCCCCGGCCGGCGCAGTCCTCCTCCCCCCCGGCCGGCGCCATCCTTCTCCTCCCCGGCCGACGCCGTTCCCTCCCCCCTCATCCTGTTCTGCCGCCCATCATAGCCCTTGCTGCCGGCGGCTGGCAGTGGGGTGGAGCAGTGGCGGAACAAGGGCGGCGAGGGCTTGGAGCTGCAGCGGTGGGCAGCTATCGGCAGAAGGTCTGGAGCTCCACCAACGGTGGCTGACTACTCATCGAAATCGTCCATCACATTCCACTGGGTTCCGAAGTTCCGAAAATTTTTCGGAAGTTCCGAGAATGATTTTCGGACAACTCCGAAAATTTCCAGAACGCACAACTTGGTTCTGTAATTTTTCGGAAGTTCCGAAAATTATTTTCGGACAACTCCGAAAATTTCCAGAATGCAGAAATTGAGGAAAAACATTTTCGGACAATCTGTGCAGCCGGAGTTGGCGCTGGCGGTATGGAAATATAGTTGAGTAATTTCAGTTCAACTAGGAATTATAGTATTACTTAACTATATTCTATATTTTAGGACAAATGGAATATATGAATTATCCATACGGCATGTCATCGCACTGTGAAGTGCCTCACAAGTCACATTGGTACTTGCTGCACAGTTCTTGAATGTGAGGTAAGATCTGTCTCATCCAACTTTCCCTTTCACCAGTGCACATTGCATTGTGTAAGGCATGTCATTGCACTGTGATTGTAGGAGCGTGGTGTACACGGCATGTCTCTCCGTCTCTCAGCGCTTGATAGATATATGAAGGAGTAGGGCTGGCTGGTATGACAAGAGCACAAGTCATGGCAGTACACCTCTCCATTCATGGGGAATGCACAAAATCGACATATGGTTTGGTTAGAATTTGGGAGAAGAGGATGGCGGGCTTGGATTCATGGCGGGTGGAGTTCAAATATTTTCGGATATACAACTATATATATTGTTTGACTGGCACAATGCAGAACAAGTTGCCTCCTAACGCTCACTGTCATCTTGTTCTATAGCTCATTCGAGGTACAACTCAAAAATCCATTTTCCATGTTCAGCTGTTGTAGTTGTAGTAAGCAGTTTAGGTGCTTTGCAGATTGTAGTTATATATACATGCATATGTAGATCGAGATCGACTGATCAGTATCAGCAAGCATGGCATCCTTTGTATCGTGATAGTTTCACCAAATTATATATATGTGTGCATGATCTATTTGCTTCCTTATGTGGTCTTTTGAAAAAACTGATTTTAATTTGTTTCATCAATAATTGTCTATGTTCAAGCATGTATTTTTATATATATAGCTAGCTGCCGGCACGCATAGTACTGTCCCATGCATCGCTAGCTAGCTTAATGAATTTTTCACTTGGGCAGTGATGTCCCATGCCGACATTAGTGTACATTATTTAATCAATGGTATTCTGCTTGATCCTATAAGTTGCCAAATCCTTCCTACAAATGGTTAGGTTATATGAGTCTGTATAATCCTTATCATTTGATGTAGCAACACACCTTTGTTGGTTTTAAGAATATGTATTTTTTGGCATTTAGGATGGGGTCGTTGAAGCGTAAAAGAGTAGAAGCACTACCTGTTCCAACATTCAGTGACGTACATCCTAGGGGCAGTTGGAGTCTAGGTGTTCGAGTATACCATAAGTACCATGTTGAGAGATTTGCTCCTAGCAAGAAGAGGCTCAACTTGGTTCTATTGGATGAGCAGGTATTTTGAGCTTTGATATGTTACAGTGCAATGATTTCTGTATGGCATTTGACTTTATCTATTATAAATAGGGCACAAAGATGGCAGCTATCATTTATGATGACCAAGTGGATCGTTTAGATCCCCTACTTCGAGAGGGTTCCGCATATTATGTGTCGAGGATGTCCATAGAGCCAGCTAGGATGATTTTGTATCAGTGGCTTGCAGACCATGCTTTTGTGTGTGTTTTCACACGTGATACTACTGTTACTGAGATAACAAACATGCACGAGAAGATATTGCCATTACTCCCTCCGCTTATGCCACTTGATCAAGTTTTCGAGTTTACTTACCATAATGACATTTATGTTGGTAAGTAGTTCAACTAACCACCCAAACAAATATTAATTTGTGACAAATAGAAGTTTTATTAACACAATTTTCACATGTGCAGATGTTATTGGAATGGTCATCTTTGTAAGTTCTATAGGCTTTGTGGAAGGCTATAAGAAGAGGATCCCATATAGGAATATTCTTATAATTGATGGCAGGTATGCACATACTTTTTTTTTTGGAGTACATATGTCTTTTTGTTTCTACCTTAATTTCTTATCACTATTTGCATTTGACATGTTTATTTTTATGTAGTTTCAAACCTGTGATGTTAGTTATTAAGGATAAAATGCTTACTGACCATTTAACTAAATGGGCGAGATGCTCTAATGAGCAACCTATCATTGTAGCAACAATGCTTAGAGCAAAGCGTGAAGAAGGTAAGCTGATGTGTCCTTGTTAATTTTGTGTTCATCAATCTTATGATCAATAAAATTATGTAATATAATCATTGTACCTTTTATTTCAGACCATAGCCTGCACACTACATGCTTCAGTAGGGTGCAGTTTGATCCTAATGTTGCAGTTGCACGTGAATTAAGGAAGAGGTAAATAGATTTTTGACCAAAATATTTATTTTATTAACTATTTTCACTTATATAGTTTATTATGAATGGTTTTGCAGCCTCAGTATGGAGCTTACTGGGAAGTCTTCTCCATGATACATGAAGGGAGGTGGGAAGTGCATCCATATCTTTTGGGGATTATTTCTAGCTATATGCTTGCTAGAAGTATAAGTATAAGATCCCGTTCAGTGGAAGTAGATGTGACCTTTGGCTTTTGGCTAGGATATAATCCCAGTAAGCTATTTATAGCAATGATGCTTGCTAGAAGTAGGTGGGAATCTTGTGCCCAGGATACTTCTAACTAGCATGCTTGCTAGATGATGGTCCACTATGTAATTTGTAGTAAGACTTTGAACGTCTATTGTATTGGTATTGTAACCGTATTATGGTCAATGTTCTGTTGCATTGGTGTTGTAACTGTATTATGGGACTATTTCGTGGTGACACATGTGTGCCTCGCTGGAACGGTTTACATGGCATCTAGCTATTATTGTATGTTGCCCATGCTTTTGTGGACTTCACATAGGTATACATGTATTTTACTGTTTATGTTTATACTTTTTGATATTTCAGTAGATTTTCAAACTCTGCTCCTCTTGATACCCCTAGGAATTATTATGTATTATTTTATTACATTTGTATAATAATATTTCACTGTATCTGTTGCTAAATATGTAAAGATCATTAGATCCGATGTAATTATTGTTTATGCTAAAATAATATTTTTTGTTGCAATGAACTGATTATTTCATATCATCTCGCTAAGATTTTTAAAGTTGCCCTAATTTTTTTCCCATTGCAACGCATGGGCATCCAACTAGTATCAAAATTTTAAAAAGTTTTACATACATGAATGTAACATTAATATGATGGATAAATAACCCATAAATTTGAGATGTGATTGTAGAACTTAAAAATGTAGTAGATTAAAATGATCAATAGTATGGTTTTGTGAAACCATATGGTCGTAATAACTAAGGTTATATGCCACGTGTCAAAACCCATGTGGTTTTGTATAACTTAAGACTACAATACCTAGGGTTAGGTGAAATTTACTCTTAAAAATATGTAGTTATCTTAGATCTTACATGCTCCTCCATACAATATTAGATCAACCAAAAATGAACCAATTCCGTTAGGTTAAGGTATACCTAAGCACCAATTCGATCGGTCCCTCCTATAGAGAGTGTAGCAACTTACTCGTGAGATTCGGTCACGGGTCGCCGACGGGAAGGGAACCGACTCCTCTTCGCAGGGACGAGGAGCGGCCGCTCGTGCTAGGGTCTGCATGCGGGGAGAAACACCGCAAAGTTAGCCAGGGTAGCGCGCGGTTGAGGAGAAGGCGGCGGGAGTAGCAACCTCCGGAGTGGTCGGCGGCGGGGTAGATCTCCGGGCAGAAGGTGGAGGGCGTCAGCTCGTTGGGGGATTCGCCGTCCCCGGCGAGGTGCGTCGCCGCCGCCGACGCACAACGAGGAGGAGCAGGGGCAGCATTGCATCAAAGCGATGGAAACGGAAGTAAATAGATGAGGAGAGGACGTTGGCTCGGCCCATAAAAAGAGGCCCAAATATGTTTTCTTTGAGAGAGAACAGGGCCCATCGAAATCTCAATAAGTGAAAGATATATCCTATGTATGCTAAAATTCTGAACCATCCAATGGAGGCAAAATGTAGGATCAGACCAGGAAGAAACAATAGCAGTGTGTTCTGGAGCTTTCCAGCAGACCGGTAGTGCAGTATCAGACCAGCACCTCCGACAGACCAACAGCAGACCAATATATGCTTCCCTGGCTCCCTCGCATATCGGAGAAAATAGCAAACAAAAAGAGAAAAAAGAACACGGTTGAATCGTTCGTTAGGTGAACCACAGTAGATGTGAGGTCCTCTGGTACATGGGACGCTAGGCCCAACACTCATTTCATACCTGCCAGAAATATATGACTTTCGCATGTCAACTAGAAAATATTAATGTTATAAATAAATCTGTTAAATGAGAGAGATCGTTCTTTATGCATCATTAGGTTTGTCCATTTCTAATACAAATAGACATAGTAAACCACATAAACGAGAAGGATAAGAGGGTCATGCTACGATAGAGATGGCGAGAAGACGGATGATAAAAAATAATAATGAAATTATTTAAATAATTTATTGTCACATTAATATTGTTTATTACACATCAAAATAAATATGTTCACATTCTAACTGGACTTGCTAATAATTTCATGCTCTAATACATTCAGAATAGTTGTGAATTATAAAAATTGTATATCCAACATTTATACTATTGTCCACTTTGTTGGATGCCCTAACCTAAGCCACCTCCATCTTATTTTTATTCGGTCTCGGGCTTCAGCTCATTACTTCGTCGTCTCCCTACGTCACTTAAATCAATTGAAAGGCCAACCAAGCCTTAGTCTACGTTATAAACATTTTGCAACCTAGTTTTTATGTTTGAGTACATATATTTAATTGTACCAACAAATAATTAAATAATATTGTAAATGAACCCTCAAATCATTTAATAAAAGTGTTTAATATATAGATACACCTTAATCATCTAATTATATTTCGATTATTTAAAAAAATATATACAAATGAGCCCTTAAATAACATGTAAAGACCCTCAATATGGAGGAAGGTTAACGCCATGCAAATGTGCGACTATATACACTAGTTTACAATGAAAAGCGAATCAAGTCATTGTTAGATTGTTGCATGAAGAAATCTAAAGAAATGTGTTTCTTTTATTATTATTATTATTATACAGCAAACGCACATGTGCACACACCATTATACATGTAACACCACATTCACACACCGCGAATGCACCCCCTAACACATGCTTTAAGAGCGAAAATCAACGGCACATGTTTGATCTCATTAAAACCCTATTGAAATCCCACCTGCAAGTGCGTAATATTTATGGGTACTAAGATTTGAATAGTGCATGAACCCACGAGCCACGACTCCACCACCATACCACTTACTTCCTTAAAAAAATGTATTTCAGAACAGAAAGAAAATCTTAATTAATGTGGATTTAACCTACAAGAATGGTCTACCGGACTATATGGATTAGAGAGAATTCTGAGTGTAGGTTTAGTTCCCAACTTTGAGAAAAATAAGGGTTTTTTGGAAGAAAAAATAACTAGGCATTTTGGTAGGGAAGCCTGGATCCTCTTTTTTTTTTTTTCCAAATCAATAGAAAAAAAATCAAAACTGTAACTATTGTACTGCGGTCATTTTAGCAACAATGCGCATGGAAATAGTAAAAAAAAACTATTATGGTTGGTGATCATGAGACACAAAATTCCCTCAAAAGAAGATCATGAGACATCAAGTAGACAAGAACAACCAATTATATTGTTCACCAGGCGAAAAGGGATAAACTTCCATCTTTCTTCCTTCGTTCTAGAATATAAAGACTTTAAATTAAGAATCTGGACAAATGCATGTATAGATTCAGAGCTAATAGTTAATATATTTTAAGACGAAAGTAGTATAATTTAAAGGAGCACAGCATACCATAGATCATGAACTACAGATAAGAGCATATAAGTGCGAGGGAGTGGGAAATAAACGGAAATGAGATTCACAGCATTTCCCAGTTCAAACCAATGGCACTGGCTCCACAGCATATACAAAATGGCATCATCTAAACATATAGAAGATGAACTTGGTTCGAGTACATGCATTCACATATATTGCATGCAGAAGATTCAAGTTTCTGGGATGCTAAACACTAGACATGATAATAATGTTTGACAACAGATTAGTAGGGGACACTGATAACTAATAGTCAACAGATACTAGCAGCAACAATTAGGATCCTAAAACAGCATTTAGTAATCTCAGATGAGCTGTTTACATAGTTTCCGTAGGGAAAAACCATGTCGGACAACTCTGGCCAACACGACGTGGCGGTACTGCTGCAGTCCCGGTCAACAAAGGCATGATCATCCCATTTTCCAAATTGTAAATACCAGAGTCACGAGGAGGATCTGCAACATCATCTGGCCAAGGATAGTCGCACATGAAATAGATGCAATCCTCTTGAGCTCCACTTTCTCCAGCAGGGAAAGCCCTGGAGCAATGTTTCCCAACAAACAATGCTTGACCACCCAGCTTATTGACCCTTATCCGCCGACCAGGTCTGCTGTTCAGGTCTGCCTCAAAGACTGTAAATCCAGCAGTTTGATGATGCTCAAAGAAATCGGGACCTGTCACACGGGCCATGGAGCATATATATCTTACGTGTCACCATCAACAGTCTTACCACCAAAATTCAAATAGATATTCCCTGAGCATATACAACACATCTCTGGGAAAGGGTTCAGGTACACCATCGAAATGGTCCCTAGAGTCAATGACGAACTCGATGGATGAGATTCTCGGCTTTCTTCCGGAGCTACCACTGATCTCAATGATTACAAGATCGTCAAACATAGTAATGCCATACAGCTTTCCGTCAAAGTAGGCAACATCAATAAGGTTATCTAATGGCTCCCTCCGTCTGGATGAATCAGTGGCCACTGGTGGCTGGCAAATAAGAACTGTACTGCAGTTACCATCATCCATGATCAGCACAGCAACAAGAGAATCTGGTGATGAGTCCAGGGAAGATGGAGTCACCAACTTGTAAAAAAGTGGTTTTGATTTGGATGCTGCATTGTTTCACTCACAATGCCAGTAGGTGGCTAGCTTAGGAAGGTTCAGTGTGGCCTTGGAGAAAGGGTTCATCAGTGAACACCCACCATCACTTTGCATAAGGAAGAGCCAGTTGTCAATGGAGCCATGGCAGCAAGCATCGTCTGGCACAGGTATGCAGTGAATTTCACCACTTGGAATGCTGAGAAAGGTCCCGTCAAGGAGGGCGAGCCACGGGAGCGGAGGGGGGAGACATTGCACCCGAGCATTGGAGCGCCACGGGCAGCAGACTGCTCTTAGTCGAACACGGTCAGCTAGGGAGGGGAGCCGCCTGAGGACAAGACCAAGTAGTTCCGGCTGGCACTACACCAGAACCCTACATCTGTGACGGCATACCAATGACGGGCCTACGGATTGGTCACAGATGACCGTCACCTTTGACGGGTCCTTATGTTTGCCGTCATCGGTGAGACATCCGGCTGCGGCCCGTCACAGGTATGACCTCACCTGTGACGGCTTGGAACGGTAAGCCGTCACTGAAATACTAGTGACGGCTTCTAACTACCTGGCCGTCACAGGTATCACCTCACCTGTGACGGCCAGAGAGTTAAAACCCGTCAAAGGTAGTTGGCCGACATCTTTGACGGGCTATATTTATTTAACCCGTTTGAGGTGAGTTGGATCTCTATAAATACCATCTAACTGCCAACTGCTTTCCATCCCGACCAGTGCACTGCTCACAATTCGGTTGGGAGGGTAAGGGGGGCGAATTTGTGCTGAAATTAAAGGTAAAAAATACATTATTCTCCCTTCATTCCCAATTGATCATCATATAGTTTTTTTCCTATGTCGTTGATTGCAGATGAATCGTAGTTGGATGTACCATGTTCATCGTTCGTCTAAAGAGTATAGGGAGGGGGTCACTGAATTCGTCACATTTGCGGACAATGACAGAAAAAGCAGGATGGCCATGCACATATTGTGTCCATGTAACGACTGTAAGAATGAACAGATGTTCCATGATAGTTCAGATGTGCATTCTCATTTGATAAGGAGAGGTTTCATGGAAAAATATACATGTTGGAGCAAGCATGGAGAGCAAGAGGCACCTGATGTCGCAGTTGAAGAAGGCCCGGATCAGGATGTAGTGAACGCCGCTGCAACTCGAGAAGGCATGTTTGTACCTTCTCCGTTAGGCGGAGAGACCATAGATTTGGATACTCAAAGTTTGTCTGAAATGTTGCATGACGTTGAAGACGCAGATGACAACGACAGAGATTTTGAGAAGTTTAGTAAGTTGGTGGAAGAATGTCATATGCCTTTGTATGATGGATGTAAGTCGAAGCACAGCAAATTGTCATGCGTGTTGGAACTCATGAAGCTTAAGGCAAGTAATGGTTGGTCCGACAAGAGTTTTACAGAACTTCTTGAGCTGTTAAAGGACCTGTTGCCAGAGGGGAACAAATTACCGCATACGACATATGAAGCAAAGCAAGTCTTATGTCCGTTGGGCCTGGAGGTGAGAAGAATTCATGCTTGTCGAAACGACTGCATTTTGTATTACAAGCAATACGCTGACTTGGATGTTTGCCCTGTCTGTGGGGCTTCTAGATACAAACGAACAATAAGTGAAGGTGAAGGAAGTAAGTCAAAGAGGGGAGGCCCCGCAAAGGTGGTGTGGTATCTCCCAATTGCGGAACGCATGAAAAGAATTTTTGCGAATCCAGAACAAGCTAAGCTAGTGCGTTGGCATGCCGAAGAACGGAAAGTCGATAGTAAGCTTAGGCACCCGGCAGATTCAGTACAGTGGCGGACAATCGATAGGATTTACCGTGAATTCTCAAATGACCCAAGAAACATGCGTTTTGCCATGTGTACGGACGGCATTAATCCATTTGGTGATTTGAGCAGTCGTCATAGTACATGGCCAGTTCTTCTTGTGAACTATAACCTTCCTCCCTGGTTGTGCTTCAAAAGAAAGTACATTATGCTTGCCATGCTAATTCAAGGACCGAGACAACCTGGCAATGATATCGATGTGTTCCTTGAACCGATAATCGATGACTTTGAGAGGCTGTGGAATGAGGGCACACGAACATGGGATGCATATGCACGAGAGTATTTCAACCTCCGTGCGATGTTGTTTTGTACCATCAACGATTATCCGGCCCTTGGCAACCTTTCTGGCCAAACTGTCAAAGGGAGATGGGCATGTTCGAAGTGTATGGAGGAAACAAGGAGCAAATGGTTGAAGCATTCACGCAAGATGGTCTACATGGGTCACAGGAGATTTCTCCCAAGGTATCACCCTTATAGGAATATGACAAAGAATTTCAATGGACACAGAGATACAGCTAGCCCCCCGACAGAGCTAACAGGGACAGAGGTGCACAACTTAGTGATGGGAATAACCAACGAGTTTGGAAAAATGAGGAAAGATGGAAAGACAAAAGAGAAAAGCATGTGGAAGAAGAAGTCAATATTTTGGAGACTACCATACTGGAAGGATCTTGAGGTTCGTCACTGCATAGATTTGATGCATATTGAGAAGAATGTATGCGAGAGTTTAATGGGATTACTGCTTAACCCTGGTAGTACAAAGGATGGTCTCAACGCCCGGCGAGATCTGGAAGACATGGGTGTTCGTTCAGAGCTACATCCCATAACCACGGAGTCGGGCAGTGTGTACCTTCCTCCAGCCTGCTACACTCTCTCGAAAGATGAGAAGATGGATTTGCTAACATGTCTGAGTGGTATAAAGGTTCCATCTGGGTACTCATCAAGAATTAGTAAGTTCGTTTCAGTGGAAGACCTTAAATTGATAGGGATGAAGTCGCACGATTGCCACGTCCTTATCACACAGCTGTTGCCTGTTGCAATAAGGAATATTTTGCCTCCTAAGGTGCGACACACGATAATGCGATTGTGCTCCTTCTTCCATGCAATTGGCCAGAAGATCATTGATCCCGAGGGACTAGATGAACTACAGGCAGAAATTGTCAGAACCATATGTCATCTTGAGATGTACTTTCCTCCTACTTTCTTTGATATAATGGAACATCTTCCCGTGCACCTTGTTAGACAAACAAAGTGCTGTGGTCCTGCTTTCATGACGCAGATGTATCCTTGCGAAAGGTACATGGGGATCCTGAAGGGTTTCGTACGGAACCGATCCCACCCCGAGGGGAGCATCATTGAGAGTTACACCACCGAAGAGGTCATCGAGTTTTGTGTTGACTATATGTCAGAAACCTCTTCAGTTGGATTACCACGATCTCATCACGAAGGAAGGCTTGATGGTGTGGGCACTGTTGGAAGGAAAATTGTAAGGATGGATCGTAAGGTGTATGATAAAGCTCATTTCACGGTACTCCAGCATATGACCGAGGTAGTGCCGTACTTTGATGAACACCTACGATTTCTCCGACAGGACAACCCAGGGCGATCAGAGAGTTGGGTTAGAAAAAAGCACATGTCTTCTTTCAACGAGTGGTTCAAGAACCGAATTGCCAACATGCCGAACTTGTCAAGTGAAACACTGCAGTGGTTGTCACAGGGTCCTGAATGGAGTGCTACCACCTGGCAAGGATATGACATAAATGGGTACACCTTTCACACGATCAAGCAAGACAACAAATGCACAGTTCAGAACAGTGGGTTACGCATTGAGGCCGCTAGCGACGGTGGTCGGCGTGATCAGTACTATGGCAGAGTTGAGCAAATATTGGAGCTGGATTACTTGAAGTTCAAAGTGCCATTGTTTCGTTGTCGATGGGTCGATCTTCGTAATGTAAAAGTTGATAATGAAGGTTTCACCATTGTCAATCTGGCTAACAACGCGTACAAGGATGAACCGTTCGTTCTCGCCAAACAAGTTGTTCAAGTATTCTACATAATTGACCCGTGTAACAAGAAACTGCATGTAGTTCGAGAAGGGAAAAGGAGAATAGTTGGATTGGACAACATTTCAGACGAAGATGATTACAACCAGCACGTGCACGGCATAGGTCAGGAAATACCTATAGAATTGGAGGAAGAAGAAGATGAGGTTCAACATGCACGCGTCGACCACGAGGAAGGATTATTTTTGTAATTTATGTCTATTTTGTCTAGTATATGTATGACTCTAAAATGTTTGCAATGATCATTAGTGCATTGCTTACGAAATAGTTCATGTAAGTCAAATGAAATATTAAGCACAATAACTACTATAAGTGAAATAAAATAATTAAGTAAAATAAAATAATGAGGTAAGCCATCGCAGCAAATCTAGAAAAAAAAATTGGGTTATATCTTCTGAGGAGAGGAGTGGACATAGTTGTTACCTACAGGTGTTTATGAGTCACCTGTGACGGCCGTTTAGTTGGAGCCCGTCACAGGTGTTGTCACCTGTGACGGCCGTTTAGTTGGAGCCCGTCACAGGTGTTTTCACCTGTGACGGCCGTTTAGTTGGAGCCCGTCACAGGTCTTGTCACCTGTGACGGCCGTTTAGTTGGAGCCCGTCACAGGTCTTGTCATCTGTGACGGCCGTTTAGTTGGAGTCCGTCACAGATATGGTCACCTGTGACGGCCATTTTAGTTAGAGCTCGTCACAGGTGTCGTAACCTTTGACGGTCATTTAACTTAGAGCCCGTCACAGGTGTGGTTGACTAGGGTAAGATTGCTGCCTTTTCTCGATCCAGATCCACTAGGGTAACATTGCTGTCATTTTACTTAGTACTCCACCGCTTCCGCCGCCGAACTCGTCCTCCATCGCCTTCGCCGCCGAACTCGACCTCCACCACCGCCGCCGCCGAACTCGTCCTCCACCACCGCCGCCGCCGCCGAACTCGACATCCACCGCCTTCGCCGCCGAACTCGACATCCACCGCCGCCGCCGCCGAACTCGTCCTCCATCGTCTTCGCCGCCAAACTCGACATCCACCGCCGCCGCCGCCGAACTCGACCTCCACCCCCTCGCCCTCCTCCACCGCCGTCGACCTCCTCCAGTGCCGGCCGACCCCCCCCCCACATCAGCTCGACGTCGGCGTCGGTCCAACGCCGCCGTGAGGGTATCCCCCTCCTCCTCGCCAAGCTACACCACCCTATTCCCCTTTGTTGCACACAGTGAGTTTTTTCTTCCCCTTTCATCCATTTTTTTCTAGGGTTCTTGTATATTTCGCTAAAATCTAGCGATTTGTTATGAGATATCTAGCCCTAAATATTATGTTTGTTACTTTTTTTCTTTAATAGATTTTATAGATGTGCTATTTGTAGTAATATTATAAATAAGTTTGAAATATGAAATATGTAGCTCATATTTATGCTGTAGTGCCATGAGATATAAATTTCCACAACTGGACCTCCTCCACTGATATTTTTTTAGAGGACCTCCACTGAGACCTGACAGTTAGAAACACAACATCTTGAGCTCTTGAGAAACAAACTTAGTAAGCTACAGTTTTCAGTAAACTCTGGTACATCGCTATATGATTATAAGGCACTAATTACATGAAAAGGACTCGCAAAAAACTGCACATAAACAAGATTTTGAGTAAAATGGCATTGGACCTAACTAATTATTATTATTCTGTAGAGTGTAGACATTGTTCTTGATATCCAAAAGGATGTAACTGCCCTAGAATATGATGCAGAACAGCAGATTCAGATATGTCTTCCCATAAAACTTGCCTTCTAGCAGGACATTTCATGATAATAAATTCCAACAAAATATAAACACGCCAGTTGGTTCCCTCTACGAACATTTGATGTTTAGCAGCACAGCATCTTGAGTTCTTGCTAATAAGCTTACTAAGTTTCAGTTTTCTCTATCTAATTTTTAGTGTATCAATATAAAACTACAAAGTAGTAGATGAACTGCATTATAGAATTACACTCTAAATAGAGCTAATAAGCCAAAGAATACATTTTCAAGGCACATACTCCGGGTTATATCTCATCCACAATTTTCATTTACCGAAATCTTGTCAACATAGATCTCTTCAAGTTCTGCGAGTATGATACATATTTTGATGATAAATTTATTTTTTTACATACTAGATAGATATTAAGAGAATGTATCTAGAAGAAAGACCAGTAAGACCTTTTTATAATTTTACGAAAGGGCAATTTGTTTAAATTAGTTGTAGCGGTAAATGTCTTTATGGATTTACTGTTAATCGCTAGAACTTAAATTAATTACATGATTAAAGTTTTTAAAGTAATAAACATTTTTTAGTTCGCATGATCTTTTTGTCATGTAGTTCGCATATATATTTCACATCCCTCATATATATAATAGTTCGAAGCGTATTCAAATTAGTGAAATTAGTGAAATGATAGGAAATTTGTAAGCGTATTCAAATTGTTTAGTCGATGACAACGCCCGGCGCATCCCCGTCCTCAACGACGCCTGCGAGGATACAGGTAGAAGCAGACCCAGCCATGGTTTCCTCAGGTCATCCGTCGACGATGGCAGCCGAACAACCCGAACCTCGTGGTAATTTATAGGATAACTTTTCAATACATGACAACAAAATTTGTACCTACCACCCCTTAGCAAATGCTCCTTCTGTCTTAGCTGCAGAAGTGCCTCAAGAACAACAACCGTCGCCTTCAGCCGGGACAAGTGCATCTAGGTCAAGTAGAAATCCCCGGACACAAAATAGATGGCCGACCACAGTGCAGGTTATAAGAGAGGTCGACGCAAGTGGTAGGCCCACGGCGCCGAGGACTGTCATAGGAAGATGGTCTAACTGCTGCGGGCTGGCAGCACGTGAGAATTTCGGCATCCTCCACAAAAATATCGGAATGGTCCCAGAAGCTGAGATGGAGCGAGCTTGGACGGCTATGGAGAAATGGTTCACATTTCCGGATGAAGCAAAGGAAAGGCTTAAGCGGAAGGCATTCCATAAGATGGGCAAAGCATGGAAGAATTGGAAGTGGAAACTCTTCACGGAGTATGTCATCCCACCCGGCAATCGTACTCCGTTCGTTGAGTACCCTCAAATAACGGAGACGGTGTGGGAGCAATTTTGCGAGATGAAGAAAAGCGAAGATTTTAGGCAGTCAAGCGAGGCACATCGCCTACTGCAAAAGCGGAATGAGCACCCGCATCGACTGGGCACGGCTGGGTACATCGGCAAGGAGCAAATATGGGCCCAAGAGGATGCAGCCGCTGCTGCAGCGAATGTCCCTGCCCCATTCGCTGACATCCCTGAACGAAGAGCTCGCAACTGGGCGAGGGCTAGGGGTAAGGTCAACCCTGACGGCTCCATCACATTTGACAATCAAAGTGACGCCAACGTCTATCAGGAGCTGGTGAGTTCGCTAATTAACCTCATTAATGTCCGTTCATATTAAGCAAAAGATTTGTAACAAGAATCCTGTTTTTTATAGTTAGGGTTGGTTGCCGAACAAGCTTCGCAGAGCGAGGTCGAGTCCGCGCCGAAGAGACGCGAAGATGACATCCTCACGAAGGCGCTCGGAACCAAAGAACATCCTGGCCGGACTCGGGGAATTGGCGTTGATGTGCCCTGGAAGCATGGCCTGCCCGAGTACAGCTCCCAATATAGGAAACGAAAAGTCTCCAAGGAAGAGAGGGATGCTCGTTTGAAGGCCGAGCTTAAGTTGGAGGTCATTCAAGAACTCCAAGCAGACATGGACGCCAGGGTCGAAGAAAGGGTTCAGAAGGTCCTCGCCGAGATGAATATACGTCGACCCGCAACACAAGTTGTCCAACCAACTCCTCCTGCACAGCACGAAGCGAGTCCGTCACAACACAAGAGTAGCTGTGCATCCACAGAAGTGCCGGCCCCTCATCTCCCTGTCACACCACTAGATGCGGTGGACAACATAGAGGTAATCGATTATATCCGATCCATATCTACTCAAATACCTTTACATGTTCCAATATTAAATTGATACTTTAAAAATGCAGGACGTAGAGCAGTGTGTCCTAGTGGTGAGGGTCCACCCAACTTTCGCGGCCGAAGTCGCTGAGGGCATGGCTTTCAATCCCTCGGACACAGAAAAGGTGCACGGCGTAAACCTACGTCAAGGGTATGCCAAGGTGTCCATAGATTCAGTCAAGGACAACTGGTCAGCCTTTCCGCTGCCTGTGCCCCCTAATGATGAAATCACGACTTTGGGCGATGCGTGCAAGACGTACATACAATGGCCCAAAGAAGACATAATTGTGAAGATGACTCCTCGCCCAAGTCGACCGACGGAGCGAACACCTTCAACGTCTAAGCTATCAATTGAGGCTCCCCGTGGACCGGCGTTGTCAGAACCCCATTCACCTGCCGCAGCCGATATGGATTTGACACACATAGCTCAGAACCTGCCTCCAATAAAGACCACAAGGAAGGCTGATAGCTCGCCACCCATTGTCAAGGGACAAAAACGTGAACGCGGGGGTGCTACAGGAAAAGGGAAGGTCGAGGAGTCGGCGCCGGTGAAAAAAAGGGGGAAGGCTGCAGCGTCGGCGCCGTTGACCAAAACGGGGAAGGTCGTGAAGGCCCCGGCACAATTTGAACTAGGCATGCCGTTGGTGGAGGACAATGTGTTGGCCGTGATGGGTATTGCTTGCCGAGAGCTACACAAACAGTACATGGAGCTAAGCAATGCCAAGCGGAAAATGAGGGAGTCATGCATAGTTGGACATCACGACCACCAGCCCTTCCTATCGTCGCCTGCCTATGTAACTATAGGCTTTGATGACCTCTTCGACCTATTCAGGATTCGGAAGTTAGACACAGGACTTCTGAAATGCTACTCCTTGTAAGTGCAAACCTTCCTCCTTGTGATATTAATGGACTATCGTCTAAATTAGTGCTAATACGTAATTGTTTTAAGGTTGTGTTGGATCGAGGGTCGTCGCCTTGGTAATCAAGTTGGGTTCCTTGATCCATCAATGGTCAATGAGGTCAATCTGCAAAATAACTTCAATGAATTGGTTGACTACGTGAACCGGTGCTTATGGGCCCACCAAGACAAGGAGTACATCATGTGCGCGCACAATCAAGAGTAAGAAGACAATAATCATTTCGTGTATATTGTTGTTGAAGCTAAGTTTCTTATTACTAATGCTACATAACCACCGCGTAGGCGACATTGGGTTCTCCTAGTCATTGTACCTAAATGGAGTAGGGTCTACTACCTTAACTCAAGTAAGGCAAAGGAGTATAATTTCACTGAAATCATCAAGGCCTTAAATATGGCTTGGGGACCATATGTGGAAAAGGGTGGTAGGTACAAGGAGGGCAAGGACCAACTTTATCATGACACCAATTTCGCATGCGCACAACAGATCGGGGACCAGTGCGGTTTCCACGTGTGCCACAATATGTCGACACTTCTAAGAGAGGTCAAAAATTTCGACCCTGAGGTTGTTGCTAATGGCAAATTCAAACATTTCAATACCAAATATTAATCTTATAAACGTGCTAACTTATGTATTATTGAACAGAAAGGTAGAGCTGGCTGGAAGGTTTCACCCATCAACCCTCCTGCTATCAGAGGCGAACTGTGCGCCTTCATTCTCGCCCAAATAATGAACAAGAAAGGACGTTTTCACGTGTAATAGACGATTGAACTGGGCTACTTGTGATGTCGTGAACAAAACAGTTATCCAATTTTCTGTGATATAAAAATAGTTGTTTCTATGGTTCTGTGGTACGGTATGCTATGTAATTTACTTTCACTGGATGGATATGGTCACCTGTGTATATTTTCTTAGAAAAGAGATTTAAAACTGATTTGGAACATTACCTCTTTACTACTCCCTCCATTTTCAAATTATTTGTCGTTTTTTATGACATGCGTATTTTGCGTTGCCCTGTTGTGTCGTTCATTTGGATGGACTTAAATGGCCAGTGATGAATAAGAACATATTATCTACACTTGTCCATTTTTAGGTTTTATTGTTGGTTGTCTTATGCATAAGAACAAACTATCTACACTTAACCTTTTTGTCGATGCTTAAGAACAGACTATCTACACTTGGTCTTATGCATAAGAACATATTATGTGCACTTGTTTTTTTGGGACACTTGCTTCTCCTTCTGTCTTAGCTGATTCCCTCTGTTTTTTTGTCCTTGATGCAAATGATACTAATTGATGCAGAACAGAACAGAACTGAGGCCATAGTGGATTTGAAATCTAATGCTTTTTGGGTGATTTTGAGGGAAATGGGATGCAAATGATGAATGAATTGATGAATGAATGGATGCTTAAGAACAGACTATCTACACTTGGTCTTATGTATAAGAACATATTATGTGCACTTGTTTTTTTGGGACACTTGCTTCTCCTTCTGTCTTAGCTGATTCCCTCTGTTTTTTTGTCCTTGATGCAAATGATACTAATTGATGCAGAACAGAACAGAACTGAGGCCATAGTGGATTTGAAATCTAATGCTTTTTGGGTGATTTTGAGGGAAATGGGATGCAAATGATGAATGAATTGATGAATGAATGGATGCTTAAGAACAGACTATCTACACTTGGTCTTATGTATAAGAACATATTATGTGCACTTGTTTTTTTGGGACACTTGCTTCTCCTTCTGTCTTAGCTGATTCCCTCTGTTTTTTTGTCCTTGATGCAAATGATACTAATTGATGCAGAATGCTTGAACAGAACAGAACTGAGGCCATAGTGGATCTGAAATCTAATGCTTTTTGGGTGATTTTGGGGGAAATGGGATGCAAATGATGAATGAATTGATGAATGAATTGATGAATTGATGAATGCATGTGATATTGGCGCTGGCTGGCATGTATCTGTGATCTTTCTGTTTTTCAGAGGGCATGGCTAGCAAATCCTGAGGCTAGCCAATATTTAGTATTTATTTTTTTCGGGATTTAACACATCAGTGACGGGTCATAAAAAAAAGACGTCACAGGTAATCATCCTGTGACGGATTCGTAAACCGCGACCGTCAGAGCTGACTCTCCTGTGACGGGCCTTTACTTTCTTGCCCGTCACAGGTAGCCCAGCTGTGACGGATTCTAACTACCGGAGACTAATACCTCTGACGGCCTTTTGTTTATGTGTCCGTCAGAGATGAGATACCTGTGACGGGTTCTAACTGGTCCTAAGCTAGCGGGGACCAACACCTCTGACGGACGTCTATTTATTTTCCCGTCAGAGATGTTTGTCACCTCTGACGGCCGGCCAGCCGTCAAAGGTGACAGGACTCACCAGTGACCACTGATCACTGACCAAGCCCAAATCCGTCAAAGGTGCGGGTTTGGGCCCGTCACAGGTGACCTTATCTAGTGTAGTGTGGAGGTCTGCCCAACTTGAAGACTCTGGTGCAGATGCCATAATCTAACAAGAAAATGCATCTGATTTAAGAGTTTAGCAAAGTAAATAATCATAGTAAAATGCATATGCTTCCTTCCACCTTCAGAAAAAAAAGGGATAAGCTTCTTGTTGTTTACACAGGACAGGACTTCGAGTGAGTTAAAATCTCAATACAAAATTTCGTCCATTCCACTAACTAGCACAACAATAGCAAACGTTTGATGGAAGAATTACCATTTCTCCACGAATTAGCAAGTGATGGTACATGATCTGTTAACCCTTTTCTCATCAACATTAAGGTGACGCATCGCAAAATGTCTGTGGATTTAGGCCAAATGATCTCCGGCAGACCGGCAGCTAATATCAAATCAGCTACGGAGGACACAGAATGTGGCATCTTAGAGCATAGAATCGTTGAATGAAATTAGGGCAAGCGTAAGGGAGCTCACCTGCTTAGAGGCAATGACCTGATGAGGAAGAGCAGGGAATCAACCAGCTCGTCTCCGCCCGGAGATCGAGTAGTAGCAGAAGCCGCTCGTGTCCGGCGGCCGGCGGCGGGAAGCCGGCTGCGCGGTTACGGCGCGGCGGCGTTCTCCAGAGGAGGCGGCCCGGGGATGAGAGGGAAGGGCCTCCGGTCCTCTGCTCGCTTGGGTTGTCTCCGGCAACGCGGCAACGGCAACGCTCACGTCGCCGGCGAGCAGGCGATCATGGGTGAGAGCTGCGCCGGGAAGGGGAAGATGGCGTGGGCGCCGGAGGAATTGGGGTTTTGCCTCGATTCTGTGCTGCATTATTTTTTTTCTTTTTTTGGTTTTTCACCTACTAGCAGTAATGGATGAGCACCCACTGAAGTAATTGGTGAAGTGCTACCATATGTTCCGCGTTCTAAAAATGTAACAACTTTGAATTGGACGAGATATATCTTTTGAATTGGATAAAATATATCTAGTACAATTAAATCAATCTACATAGATGTTCTACCAGATTTTGGAGGGATTAGTTTGGTTTAGATTCTGAAGCATATTATCTTATTTTCTTTGTCCCAAAACATTCTAACCCATTCTAAGATAACGAGACAAATCTCAAATTTGTTGCCCTAGGATGGAATATGATGGGTCAAATCTTATCCTAAATGGCAACATTTTGAACGAAGGTAGTAATAAATTATATATTTAGTAATTGAGATAAGTTAAATATTTTAATAAGTAAGCTTAATAAATAGTTTAAAACAAATTGTCTAAACAACATAATAGAAAAAAGATTTTTGAGAAAATACTTTTTAAACATGAAGTAAATAACCCGTTTGAATAATCCAGTGAATAATCAAAAAGAACAATAGAATAGAAAGTATGCACGTATAAGACTTTATACAATTTAATTTAATAGAATTCCCAGTAAAAATGTGTTGAAATCATCTGAGTATAGCAATATGAAGAGACAATAAAACTTACAAATAAAAAAGATGAGTACAGAAACCTTCAGGGCCTAATTGTTTTGAGCTGTGTAAAATGAAAACTGTAAAACATTGTCCTATTGCTGGGCTGCTGGCAATGGCATGCCACAGCCTGAAACACCCTCCACATCAACACACACTCAAGAGCTGTCACTGCCAACCACCCAGCAAACATTATTACCATTATTTTCATTCAATCAACAGGTCGAGTTGAAGCCTGTATTGTTGTTGTCATCTACATGCAGCACCAGCCACTGCTGGTAAGCCGACGCCATGCAGAGGGATCCACCAGCTGAGTCCAGCTCCGGCCACCGGATTTACGTGACAAGGTTGATGCCCTCGGCGAGGAGGGAGTCGGCGAGCACTTGGTTCGCCGCCTCCGACGGGTGGACGGCGTCCCAGAACACGTACGTCGTCGCGTTCGGGCAGGTCCCGATCGACTTCGGGTTGCACAGAAGCACCGTCGTCTCCACCGTCCCCGTTCCGCAGCATCCCCTCCTCGCCTCCGTGAATCCTACCACCACACCATCATCATCAATGGTGAATCACTGAATCCACAGTTGCAATTTGCATCGACCATGCGAGACAAAGACAAAGATTTGCATATCCGTTTGTTACCTTGTGATTGAGGAGAGGTGACGAGGTCATAGAGGGGAGTGTAGATGTCGAACACGGCGATCTTGAGGTCGGAGTAGGTCTTGGACAGCGAGTCGACGGTGGCGTTCATCTTGCCGTTGAAGTTCTGGGCGTCGCTGTTGAGCCTCGACACGCACCCGCTGCTGCCGTAGCCAAACAGCGTGATCGCCGCCGGGAGGCACCCCAACGGCGGTAGCGAAGTTACGCCGATGCGCCGTGCTCCCATGCTGTACAGTTGCTACAAGAAGCAAAGGTCCCAAATTTTTTTCACATGATCTCAACAATCCATGTTCAGAAACTCTCTCTCTAATCACACTGAGTCTATGACTATCTATGTCGATGAGGAAGCTGGTTAGTTGCTTACTGCCACGGTGTTCTTGAAGATGCCGACGAGGCGGTCAGAGAACTGATCGGCGGTCTGGGTCTTGAAGAGGAAAGGATTGATGTAGTAATTCTGGACGTAATCGCTGGCACCGGCGCTGATGATGTACAATGAGCCGTTGATGATTGACTGTGCCTCGCTGCTTCCGGCCACTGCTGCCAGCTTAGATTGGTACTCTTTGAAGTACTCCAATTGTTGGGACAAAGGAATAGCATGCTGCATCACACAGTTTTGTCCAAGTTAGTTAAGAGATCATTTACACCGCCACATGGATTTGCAGGTACACCGACGTCCAGAAATGGTAACGATAGAGTTCATAATTTACGACACATGCATGAAAGATGTGGCTATGTATTAACACGCAGCCAGGAAATTTCGATTCAGAGCTTCTCTTGTAAATAAAGACTTGAAAATTATCTCCTTTTCAAGGTTATTGGTGATACTTACATACAGCAGTGCGGTGTGGTCATAGTAGCCAGATCCTGCAGATGCAAAGTTGGCTCCAATCAGAAGGTTCTTCCCTGACGCCTCTGGGCTGAGATATGCAGGTGCGTAGCTTTCAAATCCCAACGTCTCAGCTGCAACCACAGGAAGTAGCAGACCAAGATCTCTATTAGAAAATGCAACTACAACTTACATATACATTGGAAAGTAACAACATATAGCAAGAGTGAGAATGTGACCAGTGATATCAGTAGCCAGCTTGCCGTTGCAGAACCTCCCCGTGGGTACCTGGTTCTTGAAGTCCCTTCCGTAGGGAGGGAAGTTTGCCTTGATGATGGTTTTGAGGTAGTCATTGTTACCGACGTCTACCGACGAGTCACCGAACGTCAAAACGGCCGGCACGAGCGGCTGCGCTTCACCACCATGTGTTCCTAGCAGAAGGAAGAGAGCCAAGAGCAGCAAGCACTTCACCTCCATTGGAGCTATCCTTGGAGTCTTTTGAGGAGTGATCTGAAAGAGAAGCGTGTTCTGATCTAACAGAACGTTGTGAGCTTGTTTATAAGTGTGCCTGCAAATATATATACATAAAATGAGATGAAATACACTATAGTAATTCAGTAGTTAATGAAGTTTGTTATGAACCCCATAACTATACTCATGGGACAAGCTGTCCTGATAAGACCAGTAAGCGACTAACTTAATCAGTAGTGGGGCCTAGTTGTCATCCAGTGTAGTATAACTCTTCTTTCGGTGCAACCTTGTGTGGCATGACAGTAGCACATTGTTGATATAGTACCTCATCGTGGCAATGTGCCAAATTCAGTCTCCATGCCCTGCTTTGCATGGTTATCCACATTAATTCTTCCATCTGCAATGGCGACTATTTATTAGATTGATAAGGAAAACACGGGGTAGTTGAGGTGCTATTGAGGCACATCGGCACTAGAAGTGCCAGGAACAAGGTGTAAACCCCAACAGCTACTAAACAACCACTAATGAGTTATTGCACATGTTGTACTAACACAATATATGCAGTTGGAACTTGGAACTCGAGCATTGGGTCCAACTGGAAAGATCTTAACACTGGTTATAACTGACATGGTTTTTGACAATGTAAGAAAAATAAAAGGAGTTGCAGGACTTGACAATAAATATGCAAATCTTTCAAGTGCTGTGTGCCAGCTAGTAGTAAGACTTATCATCATTGAATGCAGTGCTGCCACTAGCTTCCTTCAATGCCAGTGACTTGTACTAGCAAACCGATACACCCCCACGAAAATAAGTACTCCAAATAAGATACCAGGAACTGAGACAGGCAGACAGCTCAGATAAAATGTCGTGGGGAAAACTGGGAAAGTTAGAGGGAATTCGATGGTCAAAATCTTGATAAAATGTGGCACAGTGTATATAAGTATAGCAATATAATATTTCTTACAAGATTTTTATGCTTGTGGATTCCTGGGAGGCTGGGACCATGCTGTTGCTGTACATGGATCAAGAGCTTACAATTATAAAACTTGGTAGATTTAGACACATAACTGAATTCTATACATGCCATGCTTTCAAAGGTTACTAGTCCAGTTCTCTGATTGAGAATTGAAAAATGAAAATAGGCCAGTGTGAGACTGAGAAACACAAACAGTTTAGAGATGGGGCATTTGCTATGATCATTTGCTAAAAAAAACTTATGCTGTGGCCACTGTTTATTTACGAATAATGCAATGGACATATGACTGCTATTATTTCTATGATAAGAATAACTTATTATCTTACACGAAGGAATTTAAGATGTGTTAAAAAAAGCAGAACTCAGAGTTAATCAGTTAATTCACAAAAAAAAAAGTGAGCACCCTATTTATAGGAGAAATCACGACACATCATAAGGAGAAAGCTGGGAGAAAAAAAGATAACATTAGGGGCAATAAATAAAGCTACATAATTTAATATATTTTATTTTCATTCTTAAATAATAAATGTTCAGCAACCACATGCCATGTCTAATGGATATTACAAAAACAATTGGAAAATTGTTTAGTGCTTAACAAAGCACAACATTCAATTGAGATGGATTCTGAAAGTGATGAAAATCTCAGAACAGAACCTGGGACTGTAAAAGTGACTCTCTGGATATTAAGTAGATGGAGTTTCTTTGAAAGGAGGAGGATCATGCTTCAAAACAACATATTACAATACATTTAGATTTGCAATGAAGTTTCAGGGAAGCAACGAGCTGCTATGTATCAAATTAACAATTTTTCAAGATACACTCGCCGTTATGTTAGTATCAAGAATGTACCCAGGGTGACTGGTCAATTTAGTATCAAGGATGACTACGAAGAATGTTCAAGGTCAGATATGACCAACAATTGTACTTTCACAGAGAGTGACAAGTACGACTCAAATAACACCAAAAACATACTTAGCCCTACATAAGACAGTGTATGTATACATAGCTACGATTACCTGATTGTGTAAGAAATAATATCATAATAGCAAGAGTAAATCAAAAGGTATAATGAAAAACATGAGCAAGATTATGACCAGTCAATCGATACACAAAGCATGAGGCCATCATAATACTGTGAAAAGGACTACCTTTTCGAGTAATGCTAGTAACAACAGAATACTTGCAAATTTGGGTAACTAAACATTGGCCAAGCTGCTCAAGTCAATTATTCAATTTCTTCAAAAGGTTGACATTAACACATGAAGAAGATGAACATACATGTCTGAAACAAATGTCTGCAGATTGAATTGAATAATGAACTTACCATCGTAAGGATATATGGAGAAAGGATCATCCTTGTGTGTTTAGCATCAATACCAACTGCCTAATTCATAAGAATCATTAGTGTTGCAAGTTTAGTACATAGACATTATGTAGTCATCACAAAATCGATATGTACACAAGCATGACATCACAAAAAATGTTAGTATATCAATGGTTACTCTCATTGAGAAGAGGATGGCACACGAGCTGGGGCAATTTTCTGGTTTTCTTCCATTTACAAACTCAAAGCCATACCAACCAAGGGGTTGGTGTTACATATATATAGGCTAGTGGGCAGCCAAGCATATGCTAATCAAAGATGCTAGATGCTAGTCTAAGATGCTAGTCATAGATGCTAGTCTAAGATGCTAGTCTTAGATGCTAGTCTAAAAAGCAAAAAAGGAGATGCTAGCAAAAAAGAGATGCTGTCCTAGAGCATCCCAAAAGCACACAAAGACTAAGATCAATCAGCACTAGACTTATTCCATCATTCTCCCCCTAAGTCTTGTGCGTCGTCTTGTGGGACAGTTGAACCATCCCGGTCCTGGAGCAAAGCTCAAGGAACTTGATCCTCCCAAGGGGCTTGGTGAGCAAGTCCGCAAGCTGGTCCTTGGTGTTGATGTAGCTCGCCTTGATGCTCCCTTCCTCCAAGCAGCTTCGGATGAAGTGGTACCTCACCCGAATGTGCTTGCTCCGTTCGTGGAAAACGGGGTTCTTCGCCAGGGCCAGAGCGGACTTGCTGTCCACCCTGAGCTCCACCGCTCCAGTGTCTCTGCCGAGGAGGTCACTGAGCAGTCGAGCAAGCCAGAGCGCCTGGGTCGAAGCGGCGGAGGCCGCCATGTACTCGGCCTCACAGCTGGACAGGGCCACCACCTGCTGCTTGATCGACTGCCAGCTAACGAGGCACTCGCCGAGGAAGAAGAGAATCCCGCTCGTGCTCTTGCTGGTGTCGATGTCGCCGGCGTGGTCGCTGTCGTTGTACCCGACGAAGTGTGCCTTGCCAGGACACCTCGGGTAGTAGAGACCGTGGTCGAGAGTCCCCGCAACGTAGCGGATGATCCTCTTCACGGCCTGCTGGTGCTCCGTCGTCGGTCGCTGCATGAACCGACTGACGTAGCCGACGGAGAAGGCCAGGTCCGGCCGTGTGTGGGTGAGGTAGCGAAGGCTCCCCACAAGACGCCGGTATTGTGTAACATCCACCTCCTCCGCCGTGCTGTCACGGCTCAGCTTCAGTCTCTCCTCCATCGGAGTGAGGGCTGGGTTGCAATCGGTGAGCCCAGCCAGCTCAACGACGCGCTTGGCGTAGGCGGTCTGTCGAAGCGTGATCCCGGAGTCATCCTGGTGCACCTCGATCCCCAGGTAGAAGGAGAGAGGCCCCAGGTCACTCATCTGGAAGGTGGCCTTCATCTCTTCCTTGAACGCCGCCACCTCCGCATCCTTGGTGCCGGTGATCACCAAGTCGTCGACGTAGACACCCACCAGCAGGGCATTTCCTCCATTGCCCCGCCGGTAGATGGCCGCCTCGTGCGGGCTTTGCTCGAAGCCCATCCCCTTGAGCGTGGAGTCCAACTTGGCGTTCCACGCCCTTGGTGCCTGCCGCAAGCCGTAGAGGGCCTTGTGCAGGCGGAGCACCTTGTCCTCCTTGCCGGTGATCACAAATCCCGACGGCTGGTGCACGTAAACCTCCTCCTTCAAGTCGCCGTTCAGAAACGCCGACTTGACGTCCATGTGATGGACGCCCCAGCCTCCCTGAGCGGCCAGCGCAAAAAGGAGTCGCACGGACTCCATCCGTGCCACGGGAGTGAAGGCATCGTTGTAGTCGATCCCTTCCTGCTGCACGAAGCCGCGCGCCACCAAGCGAGCCTTGTGCTTGACAATGGCTCCGGCTTCATCCCTCTTCAGCTTGAACACCCACTTAAGGGTGATCGCGCGGTGATCACGAGGGAGGTCAGCAAGCTCCCAGGTGCGGTTCTCCTGAACCGCGTCCATCTCTGACTGCATCGCGGCACGCCATGCTGCGTGTTTCTCGGCCTCTGCGAAAGACCGAGGCTCACCGTCGTCGCACGCAAGGTGCAACTGCGCCTCCAGGTCGCGAGGCACCAGTCCCGGCACCGGCTGATCGCCGAGAAGGTCCTCCATCGTACGGTACCGTAGCTGCTCACCGTCGTGGTACGCGTCGATGCGCTTCCCGTCGTGGGAGAGCGGAGTAGCGAACTCCATCGGGCTGCGCTCAACACGAGCTGGTGTTGGAGTAGGCGTGCCCGGAGTAGCTGTTGGTGCTGGAGCGCGTGGGACCGCCGGCTGTTGTGGTGTCGGCGAAGGGCTCGTCGCAGCCGAAGTCGTAGCTCGAGAGTGTGTCGCTGCCGGAGTCGGTGGAAGCTCGGGGACTGGTGTAGACACGCTCGGTGAAGAAGAGCTGCCTACTCCCCCAGCTCCCTCGAAGTAGACGTACTCGACAGTGAAGTCGTCGTACGTCGAGGTCGAGCCATCGTCCACCGCCTTGTCCCATACCCACCCTCGCCCTTCGTCGAACACTACGTCGCGCGCCGTGCGCACACGCTGTGTCTCTGGGTCGAGGATGCGGTAGGCCTTCGAGCCCTCCGCGTAGCCGATGAACACCCCTGGGGTGCTCCTGTCGTCGAGCTTGCCGATGTGGCCAAGCTCCTTGGCGAACGCAAGGCAGCCGAAGACCCGTAGGTGGGAGACCACCGGCTTGCGCCCATGCCAAGCCTCGTACGGTGTCCTGCCATCGAGGGCCTTGGTAGGCGAGCGGTTGAGGATGTAGACGGCCGTCACCACCGCCTCTCCCCAGAAGGTGGCCGGCATCCCCCTCTGCTTGAGGAGGGCCCGAGCCATCCCCACAACCGTCTGGTTGCGCCGCTCGACGACGCCGTTCTGCTGCGGGCTGTACGGCGCAGTGTAGTGGCGCTGAATGCCCTCATCAGCGCAGTACGACGCGAATTCAGCCGCCGTGAATTCCCCGCCGTTGTCGGTGCGCAGCACGCGCAACTTGCGGCCACACTCCGCCTCCGCAGCAGCCTGCGCGCGCCTGATGGCGTCCGCAGCCTCTCCCTTGCTGCCAAGGACCATCACCCACATGTAGCGGGAGAGGTCGTCGACGAGCAGCAGGAAGTAACGTCGTCCTCCTGGTGTGGCCGGTGTCACTGGGCCACACAAGTCCCCGTGCACGAGCTCGAGCCGCTCCTTGGCTCGAAAGCTCGTCTGCTGAGGAAAGGGGAGCCGCCTCTGCTTTGTTAGGACGCAAACGTCGCAGAGCTGCTCCACGTGGTCAAGGCATGGCAGGCCTCGCACCATCTCCTTGGCACTGAGCCGCTTCAGGGCCTCGAAGTGGAGGTGCCCAAAGCGCTCGTGCCACTGCCACGCCTCGTCGTCCCGACGAGCGGCGAGGCAAACTGGTTGTGCCACCTACGTGCCGAGGATGTAGAGTCGATTAGTGCCTCTGGTTACCTTGGCAAGGAGGCGGCGACGGCGATCCCAGATTCTCATGACTCCGTGCTCGACCAGCACGCGAGAGCCGTTTTCATCCAGCTGTCCCACGCTGATGATAGAGTTCTTCAACGCGGGGATGTAGTAGACTCCGGTAAGCAGCCTGTGCTCACCGGACTTGGCGGAGAAGGTGACGGAGCTGACGCCCTTGATCTCCACGCCGGAGGCATCCCCAAACTTGACGGAGCCTCGGACGCTGGAGTCAAGCTCGGTGAAGAACTCCCGTCGACCAGTCATGTGATGGGTGGCACCGGTGTCGAGGTACCACCCATCAGCCTTGTCGTCGCTGGAGCTGTTGCCGAGGAAGACGTGTACCTTCGGCTCGTCGAGGTGGAGGAAAGCTGTTGCGGCCGGTGCCGCTGGAGATAGCTCGATGCTTGCGTGTGCTAGGAGCAGAGCCGGCTCTTCCTCCTCCACCTGTGCAACATGGGCCTGGCCGCGACGTGGATGTCGACAGTCTTTGGCCCAATGGCCAAGCTTGCCACAGTTGCGGCAGGTGTCGTCTCGTGCCGGCTTGTGGTTGCCGACGGCGCCGCCTTGGGAACCTCTGCGAGCGCCACCCTCGGCGCGTCTTCGCGCCCACCGCAGCTGGACACCTCCGCGCGCCTTGCGTGGCTTGCGGCCGCCTGTCGAGGAAGAAGACTCCCCCTTCCTCCTGTCATCCTGAGAGGCCTCCCACTGCTCCCGAGTGAGATGGAGCTTCCCGCCAATGGTGATAGGCCCCGAGAGAGGTTGTGGCTCATCACCGTCGACGACCTTGAGGCGGCCTAACGCCTCCTCGATCGACATCGTGGAGAGGTCCAGCAGAGACTCGATCGAACGAGCGATCTGCCTGTACTTCTCTGGGATGCAGCGGAAGAGCTTCTCGACCGCTCTCTCCTCGTCGTAGGTGTCGTCGCCGTACTGCACCATCTTCTGCAAAAGAGTGTTGAGACGAAGGGCAAAGTCATCAACATTCTCACCTGGCTTGAAGGCCAGGTTCTCCCACTCCTTGCGGAGTGCCTGCAGTGTGGACTTGCGAGCGCGGTCGCTGCCGATGCGTGCCGCAGCGATGGCGTCCCAAGCCTCCTTGGCAGTCCGCTTCTGGGAAAGCGAGAACTGCATCTCGGGCGGGACTGCAGCTATGAGGGCATCCAGCGCCCGTCGATCCTCGTCGTAGTCGACGTCGCCGTACCGGACTGCCTCCCACATGTGCCGCACCTGGAGCCGTACCCTCATCACCGCGGCCCACTCGATGTAGTTGGTCTTGGTGAGGGTAGGCCACCCACCGCCGGAGCCGACTTCCCTGACGATAGCCTGGACCCCGTGGTGTCGGCCTGGGGTGGGAGAGCGGCGCCGCCTGTGAGGGTCGCGCTCTCCGTCGTCCCAACCGTCGCGCCGGCGGTTGAACTCCAGCTCCGCCTCGAGCCGGGCGGCCCTCTCCCGCAGCCGCTGGATCTCCTCCAGCGCTGGGTCGACGTGAGGGCCGCGCCTGAGGTCGCGCTCGTCGCGTCCGTCAGGGGAAAAACCGGCGCGCGCACGCCCATCTGGGCTGCCGCGACCGCGCCTCCCAGGGGGGCTACCTTCGCGCCTGCGCCCGGCCTGGTCGCCGTCGGCGGGCGCGCGGTGCCTTGGGTCACCGCCGCCGCCATGGGGGTGGGCTTCTGCCCACCGCTCTGCCCGCTCCCGCGCCCTTCTTCTTGCCAGCTCCTCAGGCTCTCTGTCGGCGGTGATGTCGTCGGCGATGGAGCCGTTGATGCTGCTGCGCAAGGTCTCAACCTCTACCTCCGCCGCACGTGCCGCATCTTCCGCCGCTTCTGCTTCCGCCTCTGCCCTGGCTGCTGCCAACTCCGCTGCCGCCAGTCTGGCCGCCCTCGCTGCTGCTGCAGCGGTCTGAGCCGTTGCTCGCCTGCGCTCTTCTGCTGCGGCGAGCTCGGCGTCCTGCTGACGCCGAGTGCTCTAGGCGACCGAACGCCGAGACCGAGCGTCGGACATGGCGCGCCTCCGGGAGGCTGCTGCGTGGAGAGGGGGAAAGAGAAGGGGAAAGAGGAGCAGCCGGTGTTGCTGCTGCAGCTGGCTGAGAGCTCAACCGAGCTTGGGAAGGGGTGGAACAGGAGATGTTTAGTCTACAGGAAAGTGTGGCTCTGATACCAGATGTTAGTATATCAATGGTTACTCTCATTGAGAAGAGGATGGCACACGAGCTGGGGCAATTTTCTGGTTTTCTTCCATTTACAAACTCAAAGCCATACCAACCAAGGGGTTGGTGTTACATATATATAGGCTAGTGGGCAGCCAAGCATATGCTAATCAAAGATGCTAGTCATAGATGCTAGTCTAAGATGCTAGTCTTAGATGCTAGTCTAAAAAGCAAAAAAGGAGATGCTAGCAAAAAGGAGATGCTGTCCTAGAGCATCCCAAAAGCACACAAAGACTAAGATCAATCAGCACTAGACTTATTCCATCAAAAAAGACTACGGTAGTATGGTCAGGTAGATTTTAGTGACATTTTACTGTGTTGAAATCATGAAAAACTATTCCCTCCAAAAATGAGAGAATGTTGGGGAAATATTATGTGCGACAGCTAATAGTGAATGCAAGAACAGTAAATAAACTAAAGTTATCTTTCTCTCAGAGTTTCGAATGTTTCAGATAAGCCTGGGAAGAGATATCATAGCTCAATCACAGGATTACATACTTCAAATTCTACTGCTTCATATAATAATAAAAACGCTAGCTTTGGAAACAATTACAGATAACATATAGAAAAGCTAGAGAGTGATGAGCTGGCACTCCATGATGAACTGAGGAAAGAATTGATTGGACCATGTTGTATTTAGTTCCACCAATTTCAGCTCTAGAAGACTATGGGGTATCGATACGTAATAATGTCAAATATGCATACCTAATACAAATGCACAAAATCTAAAGAGTGAACTAGCATTCAACTATGAATTACATCCCTTTGTATCTAGTTTACCCAAATTTAGATAATAAAGAAACCATTGGCCATAGTTGTCATATATGCTACGTCAAAGAGTTAAGATGTGTAAATAAAAATGTGCATATGCAACTGAGGTTTATCAGATAAAGCAGAAACAATTATAATTTCAACTGGGGTTTTTGTCCTAAATGGAAGAAGAACATTGATATTAAATGATAAATGATACATTACTGTGTTTATAAGCAGAAAAATTCAGTTGGATGTCATCATCAATGTATTCAGATTTCAGCAGGAAGTCAGAAACAACCTATTTGATTTTTTTTGTCATAAACAGTACATATATATGTTATAATTCAGAAACATAAATCGGAAAAATATGTTAATCGCAGAGTGAATATGATGGTGATGGTTCTGTTTCTTTCATTCATAGCAGCAAAAAGCACTTGTTCCTATGGCACTGCTTGAAACAAGGGAATTTTTCCCGATACATTGGGAATTAAATTGTTCCGCATAAAAAAATCTTGCACTCCAAACAGGACTGAAGAGGATGAATTTCATTAGGACAAAACAGTTATGGGAAACAACGACAGTGCAACTAACACAATGAAACAAACAAGAATAAAGGATACCCCTATCATGCAATATATTAACAGTAAGAGCATTCAGTGGTCCTAGTCATCATTTATATGCTATGGAATTCCAATTGGAAGTACAAGAATACCCCACTCATGCAGATGCAATGATCAGTTAGCTAGAACATCTATATGGTATTAAAACACTGTGTCCATGACAAGTATGAAGACAGGACTAAGTAACTTCTGATTAGCATCCAAAAGAACAGTCGGAGAAATTTGACATTAAGACACAGAATATGAAGGATAAACACGAGCATGTGCCTCAGGTTAAGCCTGCAATGTTTTACTGGTTACTGATAAAGTGATAATTGCAGCAGCAGCAAATAGTATACGACCTTATCCAACACCTAAGTTATTTCTTACTAGATACTCCACTGAGTAGCCAAGCCAACATCAGCATACAGATACAGGTTTGCCATGAAACAGCAAGCTATATCAGCAATTTGTTCTCAGATGCTGATCATCACCACGCGAAAATTACAAAGTCTTTCTGTAAAGTTGATAAATGTTCCATCCAAAGTCACGGTAATGAACTAATGACCAAATTTGCATAAGTCTTTCGCTATCGATCTGATCATCATCCACCACCAAAATTTGTACAATCTCAAAATGGCCCAGCTCATGTACCCAGTTTAGCAAAAGTAAGCAACACAATGCTTCACGCATGTTTCACAGCAGCTTCTGCCGCTGCGACCTCCTCCCATGCTGCGCCCATGGCAAGAATGGTGACAGCATGAGCCCGGTCAGATTCCACGGCCGCCCACCACCTTCCTCCTGCCGCACACCACCGGCATCTCCTCCGCAATTCACCCAACCATTGGAGCCAGCATCCACCTCCACCTTCTGATCACCAGCAATTGCTTCCGCCTCGCCGTTGCGCAATGCTGCTTGCTCCTTACTAGGTTTGGACACGGCAATACCTCTCCCGCATCCCAGAGGGTACCTCCGCACGGCGGAGGCGCGGTGCACGAGCACCACCTCGGCAGCAGCGGGGACCTCGATTCCGGCCACCAACCCATCCCCCTCGCGGCGATCGGGCCCCTCGGTCGCGACCGCGAGGAGCGGCTGCCTTGCCAGTTTGGGGGATTTCGTCGCCGCGCGCGCCGATGCGTTCGGAGGTGGCCGGAGGAGGTTGGTGGTGGAGGGGCCGGGCTGCCCCGGTGGGTGCGCTGCGCGGTGGTCGCGGCCGCATCCCTGCGGGAAGCGGCGGACGGCGGAGGCGCGGTGGCCGGCGGCGAGCATCGGAGCGTGGCGGAGGTGGTCAGGCGGAAGGAATGGCGGAGTGATGTGGAATTTCGAACCGAACGAATGGAGGATTGCAGGGGAAGGAACGTGAATTGTGCAACTTGTACTGTTTCAGGTGATGTTTGGATAGTTTAGTCAGACTAAAATGTTTTAGTAAGGTGACTAATTTTTAGTCACCTCCTGTTTGAAGAAGGTGACTAAATTTCATTTAAGGCTATAAAAAAAGACAGATTTGTTCACATTCAACGCTTGATCGAGTGGGGGAGGGAAAAGGAAAGGGTACTACGTGAAAACTTTCTATTTTTGCCCAGTTTTAGTCACCATAAGCTGGGGGTAGGGATGACTAGAGAATTTTAGTCCATTAGTCATTTTTAGTCATCCATGTTTAACATTTTGATGACTAAAAGATACTAAAAAGGGTGACTAATATTAGTCACCCTCATCCAAACACCACCTCAGTCTCTCCTGAAAATGAGGAACCACTTTGGCTTTTATTTTTGCGCGAATTTCTTCGTTTACCTCTGAAATTTATTCCGTACCTCCAAGAATAGCTGGTTTTGAAATTTTGGGTTATCAGGTTTCGATCGAAAATAATTTGAAATTAACAATGTAATCGCGTACTAGCATTAAAAAACTTGACATATTAGCTGATATTAGTGACATGGAGTACAAGTTGTTTGATTTTTTAAGTTAAACTTTCTTTAGATTTGATTAAATTTATAGAAAAATATAATAATATTTTTAATAAAAAACATATTACTAAAATATATTTAATGTTAAATTTAATAAAACTAATTTGGTGTTATAGATGTTATTATTTTTTTAATAAATTTAATCAAGCCTAAAGAATTTTGATTATGAAAAAAGTCTAACGACTTATAATATGAAACAAAACGAGTACTAGTTAAATATGAGCGAATACGTCTATACATGTATTTTATTTCGAAAAAAGTTACAGTAAATATCCGTGCATGTTGTACATACAGGAAACCATACGCTTTATAGATTTTTTTTCTTTGAGGGACATGGTAAATGCATGACAAAATGTTTTATATAATTTGTGCTAATATATATTTTCCTTGTTTCATTTAATTTCTATCCATCTTAAGGTTTATACACTATAACATTTTCTAAAAACTTCACTATAGTATTACTTGACACGTCCCATAAACTTGTTTATCGTATGATCATAACATGTTCTACATGGATCCAATGTAACTTAGAAACAAATTAACATTGACATTTTTTTAAGAGGTACACATTGGTCTCCATTAGAATATGGATTCTTGTCTGGTTCCTTTGGGAATCAAATGATGCAGGTGAAAATTGCTTAAAAATCTTATGAATTTTTAGTTTCCTATGAAAATCTAAAATACACCGTTCTCCAATAAACTAAAGCTGGGCCGTCATGTATTCACGTGGGCTTTCTTGCAATAAAACTAGCTGGATGGCCCGCGTAATTACGCGGCTAGCACCTACAAAATATTATGTATCTTTTCACATGATTTTACTTAAAATTTGTAAAATAACCATATCATTGTTTTATCACTTTCAAAGATCGAACTTTATCATCTCGAGGTTTTTAATTTTATAGTTTTTTAAAAGTTATATCAGTCATTGCCCCTTACTCATTTATTTGTTTGTCTGACCTATCACAGTTTCTATTCATCATCCTTAGAACCTTCAAAAATTAGACCTTTTAATTTCTAGAGTTTATTGTCTCGTCGGGTTTCGTTTTTATAATTTTTGAAAGTCTCGTCAAATGTCATTGCTATACTCCTCTACAGTCTGCCTGTTGTCTCCGCTCTTTAATGTCACTGGGGATTTTAAAAATTAAAAATGATTGTCATTTGGGTTCATTTTTTACTTCTAAAAGTCTCGTCAACTGTTTGTGACTAAGCTGCTTAATGACATGTTTGCTATCCCTCCTGAAAGGACCTTGATGTCACCTGAAGGGGAGGTGAATAGGCGTTCTTAAAAATTATCACAACTTCATAGCATATTAGAAAGATGAGAACTTTTGATTCAAATCATAACTTCCGATATGGGATTAGAAATTCCGGTCTCAACCGAAAAGTTCGGCAGATAACGGAATAAAACACTAGCTATGAAATTATAACTCGAACAAACAAAATGTAAATGAATCAAAAGGTGACAAATAAGGTATCTAAGCAAGATATTAAGTCACCAACTATATCACTTAAGCATACAAGTAGATCGGGTTAAAACAAACTCAAATACAATATGAGAGAAGGTAAGAACGAGCGAACCAAGAGAGGAGACACGTTATTTGTTTTCTGAAGTTCGGATCCACGGATCCTACGTCTCCGTTAAGGGGCCACAAAGGTCAGGTCTATTTCAACCCTTTCCTCACGAGGTTGCACAAGTGCACCGATCGATTTCACTCTTGATTTCTTCTCTTGTGGAGGCAAAATCGAAGCCTTCACAAACTTTTCGAGGCACACCACAACCTTGGGTGCTCACCGTCAACACCTAGCCATCTAGGAGACCTTAGTCCCCAAGAGTAACAAACACAATCGAAGATTTGTTTGCTATGAACTCTAGTGCTCAAAGTATGGAGTGAAGCTCACTAACTCTCAACCTCTCAATCTCTCAATCCAACTCTCTTCCTTTTTCAAATCCATCTCACAAAGAGACACCACAAAGGTAGGGAAATGGGGAAGGTTATTTGGCTTTGAATATGTCTAATAATGCCCAAGAACGGCAGCCACTCAAAGGAGGGGTAGAGGAGTTTATATACCCGAGCCTCTCAAAACTAGCCGTTGGAGGCAAAGATTCCATTTTTCGAAATTTCTAAAATGTATTTTCGGACAAGTCCGAAAATCAACAGAAGACAATCTCAGTTTCGCAGACATTTTCGGAATTTCTGAAAAATTTTTGGACTTTCCGAAATATTTTCGGAATTTTCGAGATATTTTTGGAATTTCCAAAAAACACCAGGAAAAACGATCATAACTTTTTGCTCGGAAATCCGTTTTTGATGAACTTGGATTTTATGGAAAGCTCACTCAGAGAACTACCTAACTCAACCAAAAGTAAGGTCTAAAACCACTCAAAGGATAGGTTAAAACATAAGGTTTCTCTCAAGGTAGCACTAGGATAGGTCACTTTGAGCATCGAGACATACACAAACATATCGACGTTGCATCTCTCTTGATAGTACGGCATTCCTATATTCAAAAGTAAATAGGAAGAGAATTATACTAATAGGAATGCCTTCTTTCCATCTTCATTTCTTTGTCTTAAGGGACGTGTTAACAACCAAATTTGGTAAATCAAATATTAGATCTGAAGATAGAATCAAAGAGGATTTGGAGGAAGCTGGCGGTTACCAAAACAGAGCAAGAATCGGTTGGTGACCGAATCGGCTACGGTGTGTATCGGCTGGTGACCGAGTCGGTTATCGTGACCATCGGCTGAGACAGAGTCGGACGAGGATAGCCGATGTAGCCGATTCCGACGAGAGGATAACAGAGTCTTTGTCGGGTTCGGTTGGTGAGCTTCATGAGGATTTCCATATACGGATTGGGTCCGAAGAAGGGAATTGTATCTATTAATTAGGATATAATGTTAGTTTCCTAATAGATGCTGTCGGTTAGAGTTTGTATTAAGGAAATTGTCTTTAATATGAGTTGTAATAGAGATAAGAATCGTGTCCGATAAGGACTTATTGTAGAGTTCTGGGTATAAATTAAACCCAGGGTCGTGTAAAGAAAACAGAGATCAATACAACAACCTCGGCGCATCGCCACCTTTACTCTTTCATTGTTTTCGACGAGTTCTTGCTTTCGAGTTGGGCTGCATCGGTTTCGATCTCCAGCAAGAGGTAAAACTTGTTATGGCGGCTTGCGCTCTCGGGATTAGTGCTTCCATCTTTATGACACTCTGATCCTGTTTGTGTGAGTCGTCGAGTTATCATATATATTGTATAATCTAGATTGATATCAGCATATAACTCAGATTGACTAATAACTGTTCTACAGAAAAGTAGCCAATAGAGTTATATATTGATGCTGGTTTAGATTACACCATATATCTACCATCTCGAAAAGGTTTTCATCGACTTGATTATCTAGACATTATGTTTCTTTACATATTTGGTGCTGCATCAGTTAGGTTTGACCTACTAAATCATGTTTAGAACCATAGTTTCTAGCTTGTCTGTGATTGCTAATAGAGATAGCGTCGGGGTTTCAGCCGATCTTACCTGGTTTAATTATCTTGCTATCTTGATATATTAAACCTGCCCTTTATATCGAGATATTAACTTAGTAAAATATATTGAGCTTGTTGTCAAATCTGGTTAGGATCATCTTAACATTAGCTTGACAAGTTGTTTAATATATTTTGTTCATGGTAATATCTCTGTATAAAGTAGTATCGGAGTAATAGCCGATACATGTTAGATTTGCTTAATCGGCTATGTTATGAGCTTGTATAATCTATGCTTCATAATATATTTAGGCATAAGTGATTTATACTGTCTCGGCGCCCTGGCCGATCTATCCCAATCACTTAGTTTAAATATATTTTGAGACCTAGATTATATTTTGTTGATATCTACAGCCGATTGAGTAGATTTAGCTTTATCTTGCCTTATCTGTTATAGCCGATTTAATGCATCTTGCATCGGCTCAATGCTCAATGATATGTCATCGGTAAACCAGCCGATCGGCTATCATTGGTGGATTTAACTGCACTTTCTTTGTTTCTTATTGGTTGCAGGATCAAACCAATTGGCACGCCTAGAACCCGAAAGAAGTCTTTGGACCTGCACTGGAGCTAAGCAGATCTCCCAGGCCAGTGTGTGTTTTTTGCATCAACACGCTTTTGGCACGCCCAGTGGGACACGAAGAATTTTCATCATGGTAGACTCCAAGACAACTGACGTTGACCCAGAAAATATTATTCCAATGACAGTGGACAAGTTGACGTCGGAGCAAAAGGCAGAGCTGGAAGATATAATGAACAAGCTTCAAAACCAGTACTTGCATTCCTTTGTCCAGACTAGAGCGGGAACGGTGGTTCAGAGATACAAAGTAGCTTTGCCCAACAATGAAGAGCCAGAGTCAAGTTCTGGGAAGGAAAAAGGGGTCAAGCAAGAGGAATCTCCTGAAGAACCCAGGAATTTGCAAGATCGGATCGACTATGCTGTGCATCATGCTTTGATCAACCAGTCAGGAGTGCTTGTCAACACTTTAACAAATATAGTCAAGTCTGTGGTTGATGGTACTATTGCTGAACATCAAGCCAAAGGACCAATATTCTTACCAGATAGGGTCTTCCCGCAATACAGGCCGCTTATGACCAGCCAGCCGAAACCTGCCAATATAGCCCCAGGACAGCCGATGGCGTCAGCATCGGCTACAGGCCAACAGGAGATACCAGCATCGGTACAGAAGCACGTAGAGTTTAATCCTCATGTACTGGTCTGACAACAACCTCAGCATGTAGGGCGTAACATACCGCAGATATCAGCTGAGCAAGTTGCAACTATGTTCAATTCCAATCAGCCAGTTGCTCAGCCGATCATGCATACACCGGCAAGACAGCAAGTGCCAACCTTCCAGCAACAGGCTGCCAATACTCAATATGTTCATAATCAACAAGACTTTAGTGCTCCGCGAATTCCTCAGTCCCACACAAGTGGTAATCTTAATTATCAATATCAACCTCATTCACCACAGGTGCAATATCGGCAGAGAACGTCTCCTCAGCCATATCATCAACCGCAGTATTATCAAGATGAGCCGATACAACCTCAGCATCAAGATGGGACTCGGCAGAAACCTTGGGCCGATATGATAGCTGATGTAATGAGAGAACAGTTTGGATTAAAGCCAAGGGATGGTGACAACCTGTATCGGCATCCATATCCAGAGTATTTTGAAAGGGTGCCATTACCAAGCCGATACAAGGTTCCAGACTTTTCAAAGTTTTCAGGACAAGATAATGTATCAACTTATGAGCATGTTAGCCGATTTTTAGCTCAATGTGGTGAAGCATCGGCTACAGACGCTTTAAGAGTCAGGCTATTCCCTTTGTCTCTGTCTGGATCGGCTTTCACATGGTTTTCATCTTTACCTTACAATTCTATTCACAGTTGGGCCGATCTGGAAAAACAGTTTCACAAATATTTCTACAGTGGGGTTCATGAGATGAAACTATCTGATTTGACAAGCATTAGGCAGAAACGAGAAGAGTCTGTCCAAGATTATATTCAGAGATTTAGGGAAATCAGAAACAGATGTTACAGCTTGGCGTTGACAGATTCTCAATTAGCCGATTTAGCCTTCCAAGGTTTGTTAACCCCAATCAAAGAGAGGTTTTCGGCTCAAGACTTTGATAGTTTGGCTCATTTGGCCCAAAAGATAACAGCACACGAACAAAGATTTCAAGAGGCCAATAGAGCATTCAAGAAGGTGAACTTCATTAGTTCTTATGTTTCCGATTCTGAGGAAGAGGATGTTCCCGAAGTAGCAGCAGCCGAATGGGCAAGAAACAAGAAGGTGATTCCATGCCAATGGGTCAAGAGCTCTGGAAAAGAGGAGAAATATGATTTTGATGTCAATAAAGCTGACAAAATTTTTGATCTTTTGCTTCGGGAGAAACAAATTCAGCTGCCTGCTGGTCATGTGATTCCGTCGGCTGAGGAATTAGGGAGGAGGAAATACTGCAAGTGGCACAATACGGGGTCTCATAGTACTAATGAATGCAAAGTTTTTCGGCAACAGATCCAGGTAGCCATTGAACAAGGCAGGATAAAATTTGATGACTCCAAGAAGCCGATGAAGATTGATGGTAATCCTTTTCCTATCATCATAGTTCATGCAAGTGGGAGGACAGCCGACAGAAGGGATAATCGGCTCAACAAGTTTGATTCTACGAGTATGATCAATAAATATCAAAAGAGATATGATCGGCAAGAAAGGCAATATTATGAGGATGATGATAGCTTTGATTCACATTGGAACTGCGAATTTTTCATATTTTGTTGGAATAAGGGCATGAGGTTACCATCGATAGAAGACTGCCCAGGTTGTACTAATGCCGATGGGAATTATAATGAGAGTTTTAGCCGATTTCGTTTTAGAGAGGATCGGCTGGTGCAAAGGAAGTTGCCTGTTCATTAGAGGTTGGGCCCAATTCATCAAGATTATTTCCAGGAGGAGGATGCTGAAGATACTTCAAGAGCTCAATGGTGTCCTTCTGGGATTTTTTCTAAGAGTCAGAAGAGAAGGGTTCAGAGGATGAGGAACAGGGAACAATTTCATGAAGTTGAACAAGAAATCGATCATCGGCTGAAGAGAGCAAAAACGAAACAGGAATGGCGTGTTAAGAACAAAATAATACCAGCCGATGAGAGTGAGACCGATGAAGCAAGAAGGGTAGTTAAAGGAAAAGCCATCGCATCTTCATCGGTCAATATGGTATTTGTACTACCCGCAGAGTTTGGGGCTAATCAAGACAAGGCGGATATCATGGAAGAATCTTGTGCCAGATTGGTATTGTCGCCAGAACAGGCTGTTTTTGAGAAACCCGAAGGAACAGAGAATCGGCACCTTAAGCCATTGTATGTCAAAGGATTTGTTAATGGCAAGCCGGTGTCCAAAATGTTAGTTGATGGTGGGGCTGCAGTGAATCTAATGCCATATGCGACATTTAAGAAACTGGGAAGGAATTCAGAGGACCTCATCAAGACTAATATGGTTCTTAAAGATTTTGGTGGCAATCCTTCAGAGGCCAAGGGAGTTCTTAATGTAGAATTGACAATCGGCAGCAAGACGGTTCCTACTACATTTTTTGTCATTGATGGGAAAGGTTCATATAGCTTACTGCTTGGAAGGGATTGGATTCATGCTAATTGTTGTATTCCTTCAACCATGCATCAAAGCTTAATCCAATGGCAAGGTGACAAGATAGAGGTTGTTCCAGCCGACAGGTCAGTACACGTTGCTAATGCCGATTTATCTGTTTGGGAGATGGATGGAATTGATTGCTTATCAGGAAAAATCTGGCAAGGAGATTATCTAAGAGTGTCTGATTGTGATATACAGCCAATTGGAGATGGAGAACCCCAGTTGTTACTTTGAGGGTGTTGTGGAGGGTTCCGATTTCTACACTAAAGATGCTGTAGATGATCTTGATGGTAAGCTTGGTCAAGGATTCATGTCGGCTGATGATTTAGAAGAAGTTGATATTGGGTTAGGAGATAAGCTTAGGACGACATTCATCAGTAAGAATCTATCATCTCAATTCAAACTTACATTATTAAAGCTTTTGAAAGAATACAGCGATTGCTTTGCTTGGGAGTATTCTGAGATGCCAGGACTTAGCCGATCGATTGTTGAACATCGGCTTCCTATCAAGCCGGGATATCGGCCATATAAACAGCCACCTAGACGATGTAAAGCTGATATGTATGATGCGATTAAAGCTGAAATTACTCGTTTATATGATGCTGGTTTTATTCGTCCATGCCGATATGCTGAGTGGGTTTCTAATATAGTTCCGGTAATTAAGAAAAATGGCAAGCTTAGGGTTTGCATCGACTTCAGGGATTTAAATAAGGCTACTCCTAAGGATGAGTACCCAATGCCGATTGCCGATCAATTGGTAGATGCTGCTTCAGTACATAAAATTATAAGTTTTATGGATGGCAATGCTGGATATAATCAGATTTTGATGGCGGAGGAAGACATTCACAAGACTGCTTTTAGGTGTCCTGGTGCAATCGGTTTGTATGAGTGGGTTGTCATGACTTTTGGGTTGAAAAGTGCTGGAGCTACATATCAAAGAGCCATGAATTATATCTTTCATGATCTGATCAGTTTATTGGTTGAAATCTATATTGATGATGTAGTGGTGAAATCTAAAGAGGTTGTTGATCATATAGCCGATCTAAGAAAAGTATTTGAGAGAACAAGGAAATATGGCTTAAAAATGAATCCCACTAAGTGTGCTTTCGGTGTATCGGCTGGACAATTTTTAGGTTTTCTTGTGCATGAGAGGGGTATTGAAGTGCCGCAAAGGAGTATTAGCGCAATACAGAAAATCCAGCCTCCAGAAGACAAGAAACAGTTGCAATCTTTGATCGGCAAGATAAATTTTATCAGAAGGTTTATTTCTAATTTGTCTGGGAGATTAGAGCCTTTCACACCTTTACTGAGACTTAAAGCCGATCAGGAGTTTACATGGGGGGCAGAGCAACAGAAGGCTTTGGATAATATTAAGAAATATTTAAGTTCTCCTCCAGTTTTGGTTTCTCCACAGAAAGGGGTGCCTTTCAAATTATACTTGTCAGCCGATGAGAGGTCAATCGGCTCGATCCTAATCCAGGAGTTCGAAGGTAAAGAGAGGGTAATCTTTTATTTAAGCAGAAGACTTTTGGATGCAGAGACCAGGTATTCTTCGGTGGAGAAGTTGTGCTTATGCTTGTATTTTTCATGTACAAAGTTGAGGCATTATTTGTTATCCAATGAATGTACTATAATTTGTAAGGCCGATGTGGTTAAATATATGCTATCGGCTCCAGTATTGAAAGGAAGGGTTGGAAAGTGGATTTATGCCTTAACAGAATTCGATCTCAAGTATGAGTCACCTAAAGCTATTAAGGGACAGGCTATAGCCGATTTTATCGTAGAACATCGTGATGATTCGATCGGCTCAGTGGATATTGCACCTTGGACGTTATTTTTTGATGGATCAGTTTGTACTCATGGTTGCGGCATCGGTTTGGTTATTATATCACCAAGGGAGGCAAGTTTTGAATTTGCTTTTACCATCAAGCCATATGCTACGAATAATCAAGCTGAGTATGAGGCAGTTCTTAAAGGTTTGCAACTTTTGAAGGAGTTTGAAGCCGATGCTATTGAAGTCATGGGTGATTCATTGCTGATAATTAGTCAACTGGCCGGAGAATATGAATGCAAGAATGATGTGTTGATGGCTTATTATGAAAAGTGTCGGGCATTAATAGATGAGTTTCGGCTGGTGACATTGAGATATGTTCCTCGGGAGCAGAATTTAGAGGCTAATGCTTTGGCTCAGGGGGCATCGGGATACAAGCCGATGATGACAGATGTTGAGATGGGGATTGTTACAATTGCAGCCGATGATTGGAGATATGATGTGTTTCATTACTTGAAGAATCCTTCTCAATCGGTTTCAAGGAAATTGAGGTATAAGGCTTTGAGATATGTCTTGTTAGATGATGAACTGTATTATCGGGCGATTGATGGTGACGGAGCGTGAAACTCCTCACCGGGAGACCGCGCGGGCCCCCCTTTGCCGGTTCGGCCGGGGGCGCTAAGTGAGGTTCTTCGCCCTCGATCTAAAGAATGTCAGCGAGAGTGGAAACACGCAAGACGCGGGCGACGTAGACAGGTTCGGGCCGCTGAGAAGCATAACACCCTACTCCTGTGTTCTGGTGGATCTGAGGGTCTCCAACAATACAAAGGGGATTCTATCTCTCCAACGTATCCGCCGGACCCCCTCTTTCCTAGGCCTGGGCCTCCTTTTATCCGATCAGGGGTCACCACATGGGCCTCAAGTTGCCTAAGAAAAGAAACATTCGTTTTACAAACAGGGCTAATCTACAGCCGGAAGTGACTTCTGACAAGCATGGTGCACGCCTTCTGCCCCGCTCGCCAGCTCTCCCGGTGGACGCCCGTTTCAACCTTCATTCAATGGCCGGCGACTTTCTTGCCACGCCTGCGCTGAAATCTGGATTGGATCTGACCAGGGCTGACATACCAACTCCAGGAGTTAGCACGCCGGCTCCGGCTAGGGACGAGAGCCAGGAGGCTCTCATCATTTCGACGGGACGGGGCGAGGCGTGCCATCGGCCGCCTGCCGCCACCTAACCCGCGATCTGACCGGTCTGTGACCGATCACACACCGTGACCGGTCACGGACCGGATAAGCGAGCGCTGCGCCGCATTAAATGCGGCGTGGTGCGCTCGCCTGATCCGCCATAAATACGGTTAGGTGAGCCCTGCTGTGCTCACCTAACCCACACACGTGGCGCCAAAATCACAGGGGGTCGGGGCACCCCAGCCCTCGGGGCCGAAACGGGAGCGGCCCGACCCCTCGGGGAGACAGAGGAAGGGGCGGCCACGTCACCCTCGGGCCCGACCCCCCCGAGGGGGTCGGGACACGTGGAGGACCGCAGCTACCCAAGCCTCTAGTCACGACACCCCCGGTCCCATGTCACCGACAGTAGCCCCCGGCGTTATGCCAGGGCGACCGCCCCCCTTTAGGGAAGCGCTCGGGCGTGACGCCACTCCTCAGGCCCGGTGACGGGTGGGGCCTGTCCCTACAGGCGGATAGGAACCCAACAGTCGCGAATCGCGCGCACCGGTAAGAGAAAACCGACCGACGATAATGAGCGGCCTCTTCAAGACCGCCGCATTACTCGAGCAGCGCGGGAGTCGGGACGTGCCGGTTCGTTTCGCCTGGGGATATGATGATGGCGTTTTTCACGGTCGGCGAGCGCAGTTAATGCGCGCATTATCTGCCCCATTTCAACCGCCACGTCCGCACGTCTGCCGCGTGCGCCGCAAACGGGCGAGAGGGGTTAGTGGAGGCGTGGGAGCGAGAAACGAGGGGGCAAGGTAGTGGGCGCGGGAAGCGAGGAGCCGGGCATAGCGTTGGCAAGGGTATAAAGACGCCGAGGAAGGGGTTTGTTTCCTTCCTCTCTCCATTTTCCCCTTTGCCTTCGCCACTCGTGCCCTAGCTCTTCGTTTCCTGTGCCCTACTCTCGCCACACGCGCTCGCTCTCAAACTCCTCCTCCGCCGGCGTCATGGCACAGGGCTCCGCACCGCTCGACGGTAGCGTGCTGCCGCCTTCCCGCATTACAAGCGAGAGGCAGGCCGGGCTGCCGCGCCGATTCATGCCGGAATCTGCCACCGGCCGGGAGGTGGTCACGCCGGGCGAGGGACGCCCGGCGCCAGACTACCCGGGGCGGTCCGTCTTCTTTCTTTCTTTCGCAATGGCGGGGCTGGTCCCGCCATTTTCTGTTTTCTTCATGGATATTCTGGAGTTTTATGACCTCCAGATGGCGCACCTCACCCCCAACGCGATAATGACGTTGGCCATCTTCGCACACCTGTGCGAGATGTTTATCGGGGTGCGCCCATCTCTCCGGCTGTTCCGGTGGTTCTTCACCGTGCAGCCGGTGTCGCCGCCGACGGCAGTCGGTGGCTGCTACTTCCAGCCGCGGGGGCAGGTGCTGAACCGCTACATCCCCTGCGTCCTCCGCAAGAAGTGGGACGACTGGAAGAGCGACTGGTTCTACACCCCCCTCGCCAACGAAGCGCGCCTCCGACTCCCGAGCCAGCCTCCGGCGCAGGCCTCCAGCTGGCGGGCGGCGGTGGATCTAGGGGACGGCTACGACGCCGTCCTTGACCGCCTGGCGGGTCTGCGGTCCCAAGGGCTCACGGGGGCCATGGTGTTCGGTGACTACCTACGTCGCCGGATTGCACCGCTCCAGCGGCGCGCCCGAGGCGCCTGGGCGTACACCGGGCCCGAGGATCACCTGAGGACCCACCTGGGGCAAAAATGGGACTGGGACCCCGAGGATTTCAAGATGGTGGTCCAACGGGTGCTGAATCTCAGCTCCGTGGAGGCATCCCTCATCCCCCAAGGGGTCCTCCCCCTCTGCTGCGACCCAGAGCGCGCCAACATCCTGGCCATCATGCAGGTGGTCGGGGCGTCGGGGGAAAGGGCCCCCCGAGGCCATGATGGCGCGGGCGGGAGCCGCAGGGGGGAACAATCTACCCCGGGAGGGGGTCGTGCTTCTGGGCCCCGCGACGGGGGCCCGGGGGGCAGCCGCCCTGCCGACGCCAGGGGGAAGAGGAAGCAGGGAGGTACTCCTCCCCCATCTCCTCCCCGAGGGGGCGGGGCGGTGCGTGCCAGCAGCAGGCGCCCAGAGGGTGCTGTGCC